>JANCMA020215117.1:0-23197 GCA_024336925.2 Zoanthus solanderi | reverse complement strand
CACCAAATGTCATATTTTGTATGTGTTATATAAGGAGAAGTTGGTTCTTGATAACTGACTGGCACTGAAAGGGTTAAGACAGTGATGTTATTTGTCAAATCCCTGGGCACTGCTCCATGTCTCAACATATAGTATTTATCATATTTACTACCATCATTCTTTTTTGTTACTTTATCTCACCCATTAAAGGTTCAGTTGAGTCAGATGGTGGAGGTTTCTTGAACTTGTTGCGTTTCTGAGGAGTAGCATATGGGACTTCAGGGTCAGGGGGTCCATTTCTTCTTCGGTCTAGGGGATCCTGAGCATGTGATGTTGGCTGTCGTGCTATCATACCAGCTGGGTGGTCAACTGAAGCATATCCATGATCCTCATCTGATTCGAGGGACTTCAATTTACGTCCTGCTGGTGGACGTCTCTGATAACGTGCCTCTGATTCACTCGAGTCTGTTTGATCGTCGGGGGAACGGGGATGTTTTGACCTACGGCCAGAGTATCGTGGTCGTCCTTCATCTAGAATGTCCCCCGTCGATCTTACCCTATGTTTGGCCTTTTTACCTGACTGCCGCATGGCTTCTTCAAAGGAAGGAGGTTCATGGTAGGGTGGCAGTGTACTGAAGTCTCTCTGGGGGCCTCGCGCTGAATAATCAAGACCAGGGTCTAGGTCATCCATACTTCGAGTCATTCGTTCATTTCGAGGTAGTCTGGATCCCGGTTCTAACAACACCTCCCTTTGCTGGAAGGAGTCTAAAAGCAAAACAACTGGGTGACAAAGAAATACCGAAATAATATCTTTAAAAGTGCATCAATTTTTGTCTACGCTACTTTATACATGCCTTTTTGTCAATTCATAAAACAAGAAATTGAACTGCCTTAGCTAGAAAAGCCTCTATTACTGGCTCTTAGCAAATCTTCCTTCATTAAAATTCACTAACTACATTATTTTTTGTTTTAAGTAATTACTTGACTAGTACTGAGAATACGTTTTTCTTAGAACCCAGTTCCAAACTTTTTTAATATCTTATTAAAATTACATTAAAGTTAGGTCAATTATAGTAAAACTTTAGATAGGTGTCCTATACCAGGAAAAGATCCCATGCTTCCTTTAGGTTTTTACCACATGCAATTAAAGTTTGTTAATATTAAAAAGTTTGTCAAGCTACGAAAATCAAGGCCACTAACCACGTTACTACAGAATCAGTTAGTAAACGTCAAAGCCTCTTTAGTTACCTTTAAATCATTGCAAAAATGTTAGGTTTTATACTGAAGATAAAAAAGTTGATGAGAAAAACATCAAATGCTTTATATTAAACGTGACCAGTCTTTAAAGGGAACCTCGGCCGTCCAACAATATAAATCTCGAATTAGAGTTTTCCTAAACTTTTGTCTACATCAGCAGCTCAAATTTGATAATTCTACATGTATAATTTCCGCTAAGTGATTTGTTTTTATCACTGAATTTCTTGCGGGCCGCCATCTTGAAATGTGACGTAGTTGCGTTGCAGTGCCAACCCCCACTCGTTCACTGCTACTGTTTTTATCAAGAGTAGAGACTGGCACTACAAAGCACGCATATCACATTTCAAGATAGCGGCCTGCAAGAAATTCAATGGTCAAAACAAATCGCTTGGCGACAGCTATATACAGAGAATTATCAAATTTGAGCTGCTGATGTAGACACAAGTTGAGGAAAACTGTTATACGAGATTAATTTAAGGTTATATTGAATTAGTTGAGATTGATAAGCTGGGTCAATCTTGCATGGATTTAAGCCAGTTCAAGTTGCAATGAGGTCATCAATGTTGAATTGATCCGATACACACAGACAAAACCCCCTTAAACTACTGACCAGTTGAGTTAAAAAGAAACAGGAAAATTAGCATCTTAACAAGGATCTCGTGCAGGTTTAAAACAAATCGAGTTAAAGTTAACCATCTGAACTTTCTTAGCAACTGTAATTAACATATTCAGGTTAAAACAATGAATGGAAAAGTTAAGTATGACCATCTGACTGACACTAACCACGGATCAAATGTCCAACTGATGTTATAAAAAATAATTTACATGCATCGTAGATTGGCTTAAGAAGAAATGTTTCGCAGAATTTCACCCTGATTTATGGAAGAGTTCACTAGCTATTACAACAAATATCCCAGGAACAACTACAATTAATAACATGTTTTTCGGTCACCTATAAAATTACTACCAACTAAAACAAGAACTTTAGTATATTACAAGTCTTTTTTATTAAACGTGCATTAAACGATAGTTTTATAGTTCAACTCAGACTGCAAGTTAAAGCCGGTGAAATTGTTACTGTGATTTTCAAACTGAAGACGCTGACCTCTTTTGAATGAAAACTGGTTTACTTTACTTTACTATTATAAAGCTGAGCACATTAGAAACTTTTAGCCATAGAAAAAGTTAAAATATTGTTATTTTAGCAGTTAAGACGACTAACAGAGCTTAATTTTCAGCTGAACCAGAATGAAACAAAATGATACCTTCAGATTGGGGCACCTCTGTATAGCGAACGCCTGGAAAATAACACGAAAGTCTAGTTTTGGAATACTTTCAGATGTCATGAAAACTTTTTTTAGGTACTTAAGATCGAGAGAAATGTAGTTTAAACAATCCTTTGAGATGAAATCTTCCTCAACAGAAACTGAAATATACTTAGTACTTAGGTTACCTTAATATAACTCATTACTAAACATATTTCGAATACTCTAATTCCTAATTTTACAGTTCATTTGAATGATATAACAAGGATGATCTCACAAATCGCTTGTAAATTATGGTATAAATACAAGCCTAGGTATACGAAAAAAATTTAAGTGACAATTAAGATATTCCATGATATGTCACTCGGAAGCATTGCATAGCTTTTTTACAAAATGCCCAAAAAAATCTTGTTCTTTTCAAAATGTATTATGGAAGCGTTAGGTTAAATATCGACAAATGTAGAACTGTGCGTCTGCTTTCTGATTGGCTAAATTATCTGGAGCGTGGTTAAAAATTCTAACCCATTCAAGCTGATCCACTTACAGGATATCTAAGTCTACTGCTATTGAAATGTCACGGTAGTATTCCCACTACATGTGGGCACTTCGTGCTTTTAAGGTCTCTTCTAACATGATAAAACGTTAGTATGGAAACGAAGACAGAAAAAGTTTTCAAAAAAAAAAAGCTTTACTGAATTATACGTTTTACCTACCAAAGCATTTCCAAGTTCGAGTGCTTCATGCAGAGTTCGATAAACCACGAATGCATAAGAATAACAGCAAATATTTACACCCTTTATTTTCAATACCACTGAGCAAACCAGCCCCTAAATACAGAAGACTTATAAAATGTTTAAAGAAATAGCCTAAATACATACCTTGTGAAGCATAACCATAGTTCACACTAGGATCTGGTTTCTTTTTCTTCATTGCATCACGATGTGCTTCAACAAATGGATCATCTTCAAGAGTGTCTACGCCATAGCTCTGGCGGTTTCTCTGGTCAGCAGACATAATATCTGGTCCACCAGCAGCATAACTTGTGAATGGGGGTCTGGGAATAAATGATAACCTTTTGATTTTTCTGTACTAAAAAGCTGACTTGATTTAAATTTATCGTTTTAGTAGTTAGTTGAGACTCTGTTAAAAGTTTATTCATTCTAAAATGTCGTTTAATTAAAATTTCAATGCAATTCAATCAAAATATCAGAACTGATCAGTTTGATCAGGTCTAGTAAATTTACTTTTAAAACGTAAGCAAGAAGATTTACGATTAAATTATGTACACTGCTATTTTTCAAACACAAGAAACATTAAATATGAATTGTGCTTTCATTTACACAGTTCAAGTAACTAAAGAACTGCAACATCCCGTAAAATGTTGACTTACAGCATTAAATATTTTCAACGATTGACCCTGGAAAACGGGTTCTAACGTAGAACAGACACCCTGAATAGATTTCAACTACAAGTGACAAATTCACGACACGCAGAATAAAGCAAGCTAACTTCATTAAATGATCGAATAGACAATAAGAATTGGTCCTGCTTGTGTCCATCACATGCAAAAAAAGCATCTACCCACAATGCAGCATAACTAATGCATTATGGATGATAAGTTTCTACGGTCTAATCTGAAACTGTTTACAATAAATTAGAGTAGTGAAAGTCAATTATGTTTCCAGTTTTAGTGAAACTTACGTCCTGGTGTTGCTCATTTCCACTCGGTCATCTATAAAAGAAAAAAAATCCAAGTTTTTAGATGTAGGTCACTTACCTAAGGTTGTCCAAAACACAAAATTAAAGTCTTGGATGGTTAACATACCTCTTCCATATGGTTTCTTTCGCTTCTTGCAGAGACAAAGTGTCAACACAACTAAAGCAATAAAAACAACCCCCGCACAGGCCGCCGCAATGGCAATAATATGTGTTTGGGTTAATATACCACCTCCTGTGGGGCCAGTCACTGGTCCTGCTGGTACTGGTAAAAACAAAAATAGTGGTTTTAGAAAGGCATCCCATGCATGCAAGTGTTTTGTTCTAACTATCTCAAAGAACTTACATTCTAAACTAGATTGAACTTAAAATACAAAACGAATCCTAAAATATTAAACTTCAACTGAGTTAAAAACCAGGAGTTATGCATCGATTAATTGGAAGCTTCAACATCCCCCCCCCCCAGGCCGGGAATTTGACCATCAGCGATTTCAAAAGTTCAAATGCCCCGAGGTTGCCCGAGGAAGGGGGATGTTGAAGCTTCAAATTGATCGATACATTAGAGAGTATTAGATCCAAGTTTTGCTCAACACTAAGTCTGAAGGGCAAACCCAAATGCTCACATTTGTCGCTTGAGGTTCACACTTGAAACTTAGCAAATGCAGTTTCAGCGATCCCTCACAGCTTTTCGTGTTTCTACTCGAATACTTTCATCCATATCCTGTAAATTTATAAGAAATGAAGTAAAGGGAATCAAACAGCACCGCGCGTGTTTCTAGACAAAAATAGAAAACCCTATGACGTAAGAGAACACGAGAAAAGTGTAGAGAGAAAACCAGGAAAATCCCCTCTGCGTTTAGAGTGTTCTACACCTCTTAGCATTTTCTATTATCGTCTACAAAGACAAGCGATACTTTTTCATTCCTTTTAGAAAATAATCTCACTTCTATCCTTCTAAAAACGTTCCTGCGTTGTGTGACGTAATCCCGTGATTTCTATTCACTTTCAAAACACGGAACTAACCAATCAGAGCGTGCGCTATTTCGGTCTTATTTTCTAAATTATTTTAGCCGATGCGTTTCAGATACTTACAGAGTACTACAAATCATCATATCAAATTTAAAAGCAAAGGAGGAAAGATTTTAAACAGCCATGCTATGCAATGTTAGTGACTGACAACCAACTGGGGGGGGGGGGGGGTATGGACTTTGAACAAACCTTTTACCAACGACCTATTGATCTAGGCTGGAGATTTTACCATTTTAGACTTAAAACTTGAATAACAGACTGTAGTAAATACTGGTACTTATTTTATCAACCTTGTAGGAATTGACGACTGAGTCAAACGTGGCGGAACGAAGGTCATAAAAATGTTCAAGCCTCCATCAAAACACAGGTAAAAACTCTTACATACCTTCCACCACTACTCCCATTCCTGTTACCTCGTTTGGATATAACATCTCAACACGGAACTCGTAGGTTTTGCCCAGAGAGATGTCTGGTATGGTGTCATTCATTCCTTGGACTTTTTCCTTCCAAAATTTCCAACTGCCATCATCCTTTACACGATAATATATTTTCACGCGGTTGACTTTCTTGTCTGAGAATGTCCACGCAAGAACAACTTCTTCTCCATTTCCAACGCGCTTGGCAGTAACTAAGTTAAAACAGGCGTGGAGTTACATTGAATAACATTGTTCTGCATGCTTTAATAACATACCAAAAACTACTCCAACTGTTTTGAACATTTTAAAGTTTTCATTGTAGGACAAGTAAAAGCTAAAAAAGGTTTTCTCATTCGGGGTTTCTGCATTCAGCTTGAGTCGGCAGAATTAATTTATCACCCTATTTACGCAATTTTGGTTGAAAGAATTGATTATTTCCGTCAGAAGAGTAAAAAGTTTACGCTTGCAATAGGAAAATAACAATAAAGAAAACAATAAAAAAGCTCACTAACAATAACAATAAGAACACCGACAATAATAAAAAGAGAAGCAGTAACAAAAACATTAACAGAAGAAAAACAATAAAAACTACAACAATAAAAAATAACACTACATAACAATAACAAAAAGAACACTAACAATAATAAAGAGCGGCAATAAAAAAAACAAAGGAAAAAGAACAATAATATTAACAACAATAAAACCTACTACAACAACAATAAACCAACACAAGAGCAGATTTTTTAACACAATGGTTAACTTCCATCTCCGAATACATAAAAGAATTTCATATAAATATTTTGGCCATTCAAAGAAAAAAATTTTGGGAAACAAGTTTTTACAAGCTGCACGAAAGTACGACAGTTACGAACGAGCTTGCTTTTTACACTGAGCTTATAAAATGGTAATGTTTGTACTCTCTTTTACTTCCTTCGTTTTCTCATACGAGAACTGGATCCTGGGAGCAAGCTGTGCCCAATTCATGAGATCATAGCTGATAACACTTAGGGTTAGTGTATTTATGGCGGGATCTAAAGAAGCAGTAATGGCTATATGTAACTACTTACTGTAGCACGAATGTGCCACACCAGGTCCTCTTTCAATTACACACCAGCATTACCCTTTTACTAGGTTAAAATGAAACTGCTAAAATGCTGATACCAAGCCAAATTTGTTAACAACCGAGCAGCATTTGTCGAAATGTTGATAAATGGACGATGAAAAGTAAACGTACTCAAATTAAAAAGAAAACAAGAAGAGATTTTAAAAATAATTTACCTGTTCCTCGCTGTTTTGATGCTGTTAGAAGACAAAAAAATCACAACCAGTTAGGACTGTATTTTGCTTTCGATAAACTATTAACCCAAAAACGACAACAGCTACTACTTCTACTTCTACTACAACTATAATTACTATTACTATTACTACTACTCCTATAATCCTTTTCACTGATCTGTAACTTGTAGTTCTCAAAAGTAATGCTTTGGCAATATGTAACAAATGGCTTATATCATGCCAATAAGCCTGTTACTACTACTACTACTACTACTACTGCTACTGCTACTACTACTACTATTACTACTCTTACTACTACTACTACTACTACTACTACTACTACTACTACTACTATTACTACTACTATTACTACAACTACTACTACTACTACTTCTACTACTACTGCTGCTACTACTGCTGCTGCTACTACAACTACTACTACTGCTGCTGCTGCTACTACTACTACTACTACTGCTACTACTACTACTACTACTACTACTACTACTACTGCTACTACTACTACTACTGCTACTACTACAACTTCTACTACTACTACTACTACTACTACTACTACTACTACTACTACTACTACTACTACTGCTGCTACTACTACTACTACTACAACAACTACTATTACTAATACTACCACTACTGCTGCTGCTACTACTGTTCTTGCTGCTATTGCTACTACTGCTACTAAGTATTACTACTACTATTACCACTACCACTACCACTACTACTACTGTATACCCAAAGTTTGTTCGTAGTTACTTTCCACCTACCCTACCCTATACCCAAAGCTTAACCTATTCCAAACTCTCTAAATTCAACCAAAGAAAAGAGTTTAGCTGGTTGATTTGTTACAAATGGGTTGAATAAGCCCGTTGATAGTGTTTAGTTTGTTAATAATTACTTATATGTCTTTATTAAAAGTCTACAGATCTCCGTGAAGATATGTTCTTGGAAGCGCTAAACAGCTTGCTTGTTAGCGGGGAATATCCTCCTCTTTTTTCTGACGAGGAACTTGGCAGCCTTTTGCAAGTAAGTTATGATATTGTGATCGTTTGCAAATATGTTACTCCAACATTATGTCAGCCCAGCTCTCAAATTGTTTCTAGCAGGTATTTTAGTCAATTCACGTTTGCCGAAGGTATTTTAGTTAATTACCGTTGCCGAAGGTAGTACAAGGAATTGACGTTTCGTCCATTTGTCCTTGTCAGAGAAGACCAGTTTTATTTTAATAGCTTTGGTAGAAAAAATTTTACTGTCTAACCAAAGAAATGCTATTTATTAGACAGCAGAAACCAGAACTCTACCTTCTGAATGACTCTGTGACTGCTAAAGTTTCTATTTAATCTTAAGCTAGTGTTTATTCATCTAGACTTTCATTTTGCTAAGTACTTAGCCATTTGTTCAATTATGTTTTATTTTATTTGTTCAGTTATCTTATATGCTAATTTTCATCACCTAACGAACTTAAACTCTCTTTCGCATTAAGTTATTTGAATTATATTTTAATCTTGATAATGGCATTGAGAGGATACCAAAACGTCGAAAAAATCTTACTGTATTATTTTTTATTTGCTCATATGTTAGCAAAACTTTATTGATTAAGATTTGGTATTATTGTTTTTATTATAATTATAATTATTATTATTGTCATCAAATCACAGTAGTTTACTGGCGAGTCTAGAGCGAGGAGCAACAAGCCACCTTAGCATTCTACAACTCTTCTCAGAATTCTGGCTGATGCTAATAGCACAGATTGCTGCTTTGAGTGGGCTTTCAGCCCCGCGTGGATATCCTCCAAGTACTTTTCCAATCTATATGTGAACATTCCTAGAGCCCCTATGACAAACAGGAGTAGTGGTAACTCTCTTCATGTGCCAAAGGGCTTTGATCTCTATTCCTAGGTCTTGATATTTGTTCTCTTTCTCCCCTTCTTTCATATCGATTCTGCTGTCACCCGGGCATGCTAAATCAATAATATGGCACATCTTGCTCATTTTGTTGACAACCATGTCAGGTCTGGTGTGTGGCAGTCTCTTGTCGGTTTGGATTGTAAAATCCCAGAGTATCTTTGCCTTCTCGTTTTCTATCACTGTCTCCAGGCTGTACTCGTACCACTTATCTCCGCATTCAATTTGAAAGTGCTTACAGATATCCCAATCTACCCCGTCTAGCTACGTTATCATGACGGCGTTTGTATTCTGATTGTGGTAGCTTGGGGCACTCGCTGAGAAGATGTTTTACTGTCTCATCGCTGGTTTTGCAGACTCTGCATCTGGAGTTCTCCTGGCTCTTATCGATCTTAGCTTTGATGGCATTCGTTCGTAGTGATTGAGTCTGGGCAGCCATAGTTAGCCCTTCAGTGTCCCTTCTCCAGCCATTCCCAGCTCTTCTCACTAGCTACCCCCTGCATCTCTCTGATAAATTGGCCATGGAGCTTTTTCCCTTTCAGTTCTTTGGAGCGTTCTTCTTGCCTCTGCTTCTTGATTTCATTGCAGTTCTCCTGCACTGTCGTCATCCTCATTCTTGCTGTTGGTTATATAGGTACGAAGGCCAATTACTGCTTGGTCCACACAGTCCTCTACCGACTGAAGTCCACAGCTTATTATTATTGTTATTGCCAAAGTTTTTATTACTGTAGATGTAAATGTAATACCGATCAAACACCCTGTCATAGCAGGCCCTAACAAACAACCAAAGGTTTCACAGGGTCCTTCTCAGTTGATAAAAGTGTCAAGACCTCGCAAGATTTTTTTCTGTTTGCACAAAGATTGTTTTCTGTTTGCACAAAGATTGTTTTCTGTTGAAAAGAAAGATTAATATTAATTCCCAGTTTATCAATCTACCTCACTTGTTTCTTTGAAAAACATCGACTTCAACAATTATTGTCTCAGCTTTTTTAATTACCAAGTTGTGCAATATCCCGTTTCTTTTCTTTGCATTTTGCAAGTTTTCCTGTTCTTTTTTGCCTTTTTTACTATCTCCCGGTGCACTTACATCAAGTAAGTTCATTGCATTCTTTTCCTTCTCACGAACTAAGAGGTCTGGTCTTCGTGCTTCTGTCACATGATTATATTCATCCCTCACACTTTGACAAGAACGTTTCTAGTCAACCAGTTCAGGCATCTGGAAATTTGTGCTTTTTACAGCTTCAATGCAATTCTTTTTTTTTTTAAAAAAACTATTATTAGTATTATTTTTGTTGTTGTTGATGATAGTGATGTTTTCCGTATTGTTGTAGAACAGAAGTAAAAGCTTCGTATTTTAATTCTATAGGCTTTAATGCCAGCAATTAAGCGGAAGTTCTCCAGCTTTTTGGCTGATCCGATGAAGTTCTTCATCACTCGTGTCAAAGCCAACCTTCACATTGTGCTATGCCTGCCGCCAACTCACCATCTCCTACAAACTGGAGCAAGGTAACCAAATTTTAGTGAATTCCATTCCCTTGCTTCAAAACTTAAGCTTACCAACTAAGAAACTCATCAACCAATCTCTTCTTCACCTAGTTCTTTTCAATCCAAAACAAAATCCAGAATAGCTGGTTAATCTCATTGTTGATTTCCTGTTTTCTCTAAGCCGGTATCCAGGGATTCTGTTTGGCTGCCAGATGAACTTTGTAAAAGATTGGCCACAGTACGCTTTGGAGGAAGAGGCAACACATTACTTAGAGAGACACAAAGTATTACAAGGAATTCCCAGTCATGTAAGGTTAGTCGTCTACTGCTAGGGGTGTGGCGAATATACAAGCCTTGGAAATCCCGGTAACATCCGAAAAAATATCCCTGGAATTAGTAAATCTAGGTCAGGAAATCTTTGGGAAATTCTAATATGTTAATCACTTTTTCCCTTCTTTTTGAAAGTAAAATCTGTTGAAAAACACGGAACTGCAGTTCCATCATTCAGGCATTAACACCAGCATCCTTTAAGATACTTGTTGACTTTAAACGTTCAGCTTAAATATTAATGAGAATATCAAAACATTTAGTTTAAATAAATAATCTCCCAAGTTGGTAGGCTTAAACACTTCCTATATTCATGTGTGATATTAAGTGACTGGGAAGGTACATCACATAATTTACTGAATGGTTATATAGCAGTTGTTTTAACCTGATACGTCTTCAACTGTTAACAACTTTAAATGTTGATTGAGTATTGATTAGGTCAAAGCTCTTTAACGTTTTTGATTTATGTGTTTTGACTTGAGCCACTTAATCATTAGGCGGGATGGTATTAGGGGGATCCAGATTCCTATAATGACCATAAATATATTCCTGGTATGGCGTCTGATTTTATACTGTTGTCGAAGCATAGTTATTTTTGCCTATTCAGCGATAGCGAAAGAAAAGCAAACAGATACTTTCAGGCTTTAACAGGAGTCAGACCCGTGACCTTTGCAACATTGGAGCAGCGCTCTTACCAGTTCGTTTTAATGTATTCTTCAAACGTGCAACTGGGCTAGACAGTCTAATGATAAATTTTTCTACAAAGTTTTTTTAAAAAGTTATTGATTCTAGTATTCAAGCAATGAACTTAATTCATTTCAGTTTCTTGGCATGGCAATACAGCTGAACAAATCATTTTTAAACAGGCGCTAAGACAAATAGAAAATAGCAGACTTTCTTAGATAGTTTTCACTCAGATCTTTAAATCGATACCAATTTCGTTGTCAATTTTGTCTATCAGTGAGGGGGAGAACGGAGTGCATGTGCGATTGGGGACTTTAATTTTATTTTTCATATTTTTGAGCGCTTATACAATTACAATGACTATTAAAAATTTGGTCTGCATAAAGTTAAGTCTGTGTTTTCCAACTAAGAAATTGTTATCTGGAAACAGATTGCATTTTAGAAGAGGATTACCGATTACGGAATAGTTACTGTTCCCATACAGTGGAAACATTTTGCTATATTTAAAGGACTTTTTAAAAAATTTTAAAGAAAGGTTTTACCAACCGCAAGAACACAGATTAAGTAATAATTCCTGATCCAATGCAATGGAAATACTGTTATGTATTTAACCAGTTTTTATTCTTAGTGAAAAGGTAGTACCAACCTTCTCTACAATTCACGGTCACGTGTTACGAGTGTGCCACCAGATTCCCTGGGCCGGAGATGATCATTCGCTGAGTCCGCCTCAGTCTCCGCCTCTATCTGAAGCAGAGCAACTGCCTTTGTCACGTTCCATATTATACGAGCGTATTAAACTGATGCATCAGTCAACAGATGGCACTGCCTTGGGGGATGTCTTTGTAGGACCCACGACTTACATACGGTTCATGCACTGCTTCAGACACGTGTTTAACGATAAGAGGAAGGAAACCGCAGAGCGAGTCGAGAAATTAAGGTGAAAATTCTAGTGTTATAAAGGTTATAATTATTGGTTTACTAGTTTTTGTGCTTAGTCATTTTCTGTTATACAAGTTCTTACAGAACATCAAGTGGGATGAACCTTAACTCTGTCAGTAAGTACGCTATGTATGTTCTTATATAACATTAGCTATTAGCATAAATTCAGAGTCATCGCATGACATTAAAGACTGACAATCCTTCGCGGGAATATGACTTGAATAGGGCATTTGGCAAGTGTTTTCGACGAGCAGTGAAAGAGAATAACATCAAAATAAACAATTTTCTGTTTTTTAGCTTGAAATTATGCTAAAACATTTTATCGCCTTAAGCTTAGTAAATTGTTTATTTCGATTTTGGTGAACAGTTAATGGTTTTAAGATGCTCTATCTACATTTTTCCAATCACCAGACATTAGCCCTACCTCTTTTAGTAAAATTGGTTTACACGCCAACTCTTTTCATTTGTTGTATGTCTTCATCATATCAGAATTGTTTCGAGTGGAAAAAATTCAGTTTAGTCAGACATCAGAAATAATACTGTAACCTTTCAGGAGTGTGTTTTAACGTACATTAAGTTATTCAGTTTTGATTGGCGAGAGCAGTGCAGTGCCAGATACCCGTGCAAAAAAGAGTTAATTCAGTGTAAAATTAGTTAGTTAAGTGCAATTTGAAAACAGAATTGTCGCTTTTGATTGGATATAAATTAAGTTTGGTAAGAACCAATGAAATATTTTTTCGTGGCGTGATTTGCAAATTTCAAAGTAGAATTTTTTTAGATTTTGCCAACAGTGTTTGCCAGTGTGCAGAATAGGTCTGGGTTCAGTTCAAAGGCTTTTATCAAGGGTTAAGCAAAGCACAAGTAAAAATTTCTTCCATAATTAAAGGGCTATGGTTATTTAAGAGCTTTTTCAAATTTTAGTAATAAATGGCGATCAGTAAATAAATAACATAAATGAACAATTATGCGGAGAAAAAGAACTCAGAAAAAAAACGAGCTCCAGATGGGAATCGAACCCATGACTTTCGATAAGTTGGATGCTCTACCACTGAGCCACGGGAACTCATTGCGAGCATTAATTGGGTTGTGACGCACGAACTGTATCACACAATCACCTAAATGCCAAGGCACATGTGTCAAACACGCACTGATCGATTAACTGCATCGCGCGTCACTCTGAAATAAGTCTCTACTAATATTAATAATAAATGGTGATCAGTAAATAAATAACACACGACTAGTGTACGGAAGGGGTTTGGGTTTGATTCGTATCTGGAGCTCGTTTTTTTTTTTCGAGTTCTTTTAAAGGAAAAAACTATCTAACCTAGAAATTGCAGTTCAGATCCCTCTCTGCAAGGTTTTAAACATGAACATGGATTAAAGAATTAACCACTGGTTAGTGCTAAACGGCTTTTGAACAAATCGGCCCAGAAATTGATTTTTAATTTTGTTATGTATATTATTAAAAATTCATCACGCGAATTTTCTTATTCAGTTTTGAAATAATTATGCACTCCCGAGTTTTTCAATTAGCTCAAATTGCATTCGCACTGGGCTCATGCAATTTTGATACTTTTTGGAACCCCACTTGTGCAAATTATTTCCAAAGTAAACTTTAAGTTGTGTGATTACCTATACAAATATGACTGACACTTTTTTGTATTAGTAGAATTTATGTTGATTGTTTTAAATTCCCAAACTTGATGACCTGATTTTTTTTTTCATTTTATCTTGTTTGCACTGCCGTGACTTATAGCCGTGCACTTGACACCTTGGAGCAAACTCGTAAAGATGCCGTCGTTATACGTGAAACTATTGCAAGTACCAGGGGAAAATTAACAACAGCAACACTAAAATCTGATAGTCTTCTCCAATCCCTTACGGCTAGGGCCACCGCCCTTGAGAAACTCAAAGCAAAACTTGGTATTGGGAGCTCAACGCTTAAAGCATTTGTGGTGTTGATAGATAACGAGATTGTGGAGGAGGACAATTCTCTTCTACAGGAAGACGAACTAGATGAATTGGACGAGGAATTCGAGAGAATGAAAAACTCCAAGCTACAAACGCAGAAGCTGCAGATAATGGAAGAGATTGCTCTTGCTGAAAACAAATTGACTGAAACAACTGGAGCTCTTAAAAAAGCGGAAGAGCAGGTATTGATGTCGATGACAGTGATGGACATGATTGTGATGATTATGTTTTCTATGTGTCGATGATGACAATAAGGATGATAGTTATAATTGTTACGGTAATGATAAGTGTAATGGTAATCAGGATTTTTATGATAATCACAATGACGTTAATTTTGATGGTCACAGTCAGTAATGCTTATTTTGATGTTCATGAGGATAATTTCAGTGATAGCGATAATGATATTTTGAAGTTGGTTCCTGTTATTATAACAACGGTGTGGTATTTAAAATTTATTCTAGCTGTGTAGCCAGCTATGTCCGTGAAACAACCTGATACCTTGCTACGTGGGTGCCTGAGCACTTAAGCACAGACAAATTGTCGCATATTTATAAACACCTTAAGTATGCAGAGAGATTTAGTGAAAAATGCGGTGAGCATTGTTTTAACATTCTCATTGTGATCCCGTGGGCTTAGATCTCAAAATCAAAGAGGCCCTTCACATTAAATGCAAAAAGGCCAACACTAAACAAACAAAATTAGATATTTCTTTCCAAGTTTACATATAAAGTTAAGCTAACGGCATTTTAAAACATGCTAACAAGGGAGTGCTACTCCCGAAACATGTCTGTAAAATTCAAATATGTGTTCTTTACTTCGAAAATAAATGTTAAGCTACTGCTATTTAGACCATGTGGTAAAACAATGATAACCGTTAGAAATATGATTACGAAAAAAATGATGAAACTCTGCATCTTGCGTCTTTCTCCAGTTGCTGTTGATTGCCTTTAGAGAAGGTCGAGGTTTACTGATTTCAAAAATGATAAATTTAAAATGATAATCTTTTTTAAATTAACTTGTTTGCCCAAAAGAATATATATGTTGATTATAATTCTTGTTTTTCAGCTTTAATTAGAATTACCAGAGTCAAAAAACGGGTCTTTTGTCAAAGTTGTATGCAATCAATGTCAAAAATTCAGTATTTTCTTTTTTACGGTATAAAATACCTTTAATGACTGGTCCCTCGGGAAACATCTGTTTTGTTTCCCTCGTCTTGTTATATAACATAAACAAAATAAACCGAGTAATAATTTCCGAGTTTCTCCTTGTCTTTACATCATTGTAAAATAAACCACAGTTATTAAATTTTCCTGCTCTCAAACGTGACGTGCTACAACACTGTTCACCGGTTGGTCAACAATTTTCGAGATGTTGACCAGCCAGGGAACATTTGATTTGAAGTCATCTGCATGACCTCAATTTAGGCAATGAGAGTGCGCATTCGAGTCGAAAATGCACTAACTACATTCATTTCCAATTTATAGGTGCACCTATGGATGAGCAAGGTTGACCGCTCATGCTGTGAGAGGCTTAAAGCATTTCAACAACCACCTCAAATGGTTGGCATGGTAATGGTCATGGTCATGGTGTTGCTTGGGCGACCAGAGTTTGTGCCTGGTATTGGTGGTATGGGAAGCCCACAGGCAAGTAGTCGATATGAGAAGAAGGGCGATCAAGGATCCTCTCTGCCAGGAACTGGAACCACCTTTTCTGACGAGGCATCCAGAGCAAGTTCTGCTACTGCAGCTCCAAAGAAACAACGAGGTACCAAGGGTGCTTCGCCAGCAAATACATATGGTACGCAACACAAAATCGATGTTGCCGCTTGTGAATTAATCAGCCTAAGGTTCAAGTTTAATGATCATTGTCCTAATTAGTGTATGAAGGATGCGCCTGGCGCGTTAGACGCTCGTGAGAGAAACTGGAAATGTTTAGAAAATTAGGAATTTTATTTAGTCTTTTGAAAACTTGACACTCTCGGTCATTTCATCCGTCACGTGATTGCTTTCTACTTATAAACTAACTGAAATGAAATCACCAATTAGTAGTATTTCTTAGTACTTAATAATCCAATTAGTAGTATTTCTTAGTACTTAGTAATTAGCAATTAGTTGTATTTTGTAATTATTTTTGATAGTAATAAGTGCTAATAATCAATAAATAAGAATGGGCGAGTTGTTATTGGCCATTGTTGGCTTATGTCTGTTGGCTGCTCCCAATCATTCAGTAATCAACTTTTTTCTAGATTATTCTTTTTGAATGTAAAGTGATTATACGGAAATTTAGCGTAAAATATATTGATGAATAGAAAATTTACTCAGAACGGGTCTTTATCGAAAGATGTAGCTCATCGGTAGATATCTTTCGTTTCCTTGTTGAGGCGTCATGATGGACCTATATACAATGCTAATCAAAGTCTCGTTTTCCTACAGGAGTCTCTGCAGATGGGCGAATCGATCGTCCAACATTGAAAGCCATTCAACAAATAATGAATGATTCTCAAAAGATGGTCGAGGCTCTCCATGGTGTATCGTGGAAGCAAGGTTTAAGCAAAGACATAATGAAAGGGGTTCAGTCTTTCTTTGCTACAAACAGTGAAGGTGAAATCGGAGTGAGTGACCACGATCTACGGCTAGCCGCAGCAGGAACAAGTGCCAGCTCGTACGATTCACCTGTTGGGAGTCGGTCATCAGTAAATGGTATATATGTGGTTTTGTTTCATCTGAAGTTATTTATTTTTATTGCTTTATTTTAGGTGCATTTTATTTGTTATTTATTTTTTTCCTTTTTTCTGTCTGCAACCATTTTACCTCAACATATTCCATGTTTATAAAACTTGTTGAAAAACCACTAACCAGATAATATTTTAAGGGGGTGGCACGGTGGTTTGTTCATTTTCTTTTTCTCGTGCCACAAAGCTTTTGTGCATGAGACAAGCCTTTCTGCATTTTTAAGATAATTTTGGAAATAAATCAAAACATTTAAACCACAATATCATCCTCAGATACCTGAGGGAGACTCCACGTGCTGCATCATGACAGCAGTCACTACAATAAGTAAGATAACTCAATGATAACTCGATATCTTTTTTTAAACCACAAAACTGAGAATAAAAGTCTGTGCCCATGACGGGATTTGAACTCACGACCTTCCGAATACCGGGCGTATGCTCTACCCACTGAGCTACAAGGACTTTTAGAAGACAGCAAGGTCATTTGTTACTTTCTTGTCAACTTGTGAATAGAAGTATCTGTCTCAAATAAGCATTTGCACATTATGGCTTGAATATTTTCGCCCTACTAACCACCGTCACCGGATTGGTACAATAACTTACATCAATCTGGGCAATGGCTTTAAGGAAAGAAATGACCACTAAAATTCTGTCTTCTTTTTACAATAAATGATAGACAAAAGCTAATAATAACTGCATGTTTCTAAATAGCGTTAAAAAGCAAGTATCATTTTCTACTTTGTAAAAAAACTTGATACTAAAATAAATTTGTTCAAACATATTATCATTTGTTTTTGATTGTTTGTTTTTTCTTTTTTTCTTTTTTATTGTTAAATGAATGTAATGAGGCCTGTCTAGACTAGTTAGCAACATTTTAGTCCAACTGATTATTTTGATTTTTTTTCAAGAAAGCGTAGAGTGTAAAAAAGTCTAAACTTGAATTATTTGATGTTGTAGATCGTCAGAGGCTTCCGGGGATCACAATCGCTGCCTCAAAGTACTCCTCTGAGGATGCTGCAATACTGGTGGAATACACCATATCACTAATGGAGTACACCAAAGCCTACAAACCGTACCAAAAAGCACGCGATCAGCTGGATGCACTGCTCCGAGAGAAGGAAGAGGCTGAACAACGAGTACAGGAGGAACAAGAACGACAGAATGAATCAGAAGAAAAAAAGGTACAATTAGGGGACACGTGGGAGGAGAAATGGTAATGAGAGGGAATGGAGAGGACAAATGATTAGTAGTAAAATTACTTGGAGAGTTTTGTTTTTAATTTGTTTAGCTTTGTTTATGTTTTTAATTTTATGTGAGAAAGTTGAAGTGCCTTCTTCAGCATACAAAAGCCAAAAAGATCTAGTTTATACCTCAATTTACAAATATTTCCTTAGAACACCGACGCAGCTTTTAATTATCATCGAAAAAAGCGTGTTTGAGGAAAAAGGAAAAGGAATCGAACTTATTTGAATTGATTACACATGAAACTTAATGCCCCTGGCTTTGAAATAATTATCAGGGTTATCTACGCAAAAGAAAAACCTACAAAAGGTTCAGTCTTTAACCCGTAACCTTAGAACACGTGATCTTTGTGATATTGGTACAGTGCTCTTTCAAAATGAGCTACGAGGTCAATTGTATTGTAACCGTGGTACAAACTATTACAATGCTAATTATCAAGTAAATCACTTAGAATAGTTGAGATTATTTTTGTAGCTCAAAGATTTAGTTTTTTGGTATATTTTATTTTATTACGCTGCCAAAGTCTACCTTAGCATAAGACTAATGAAGGACAACATCTTGCCTTGTATCTGTTTTTCTAATTTGCCTAAGTAAAATAGAATTTATTAAAAATTGTAATTGTTTAAAAAGTTTTATTTGTAACTAAATAATTATTCGTCAAACGTGTTTTGAAAACTAAAGGTTCATTCTGTTATCAACAGGATGCTGAAGAACCTGAGAAGGAACTGACGGAAGATGACTTGCCAGCACTTCAAGAGGAGGTAGCCATATTGCAGAAACAGTACGATGAGGCAGTCATGGTTAAATACAACCTTGGAAACGAAGTAAAGTCTTGTAGTGAAAGACTTAAGGCAGCCAACAACTTACTAACCAGGTAATGTTTAAAACTGAAATGTGGCTGAAATTGATATAATTTCTCCTGGGCATTAATTTACGGTAATCGCAACAAGGGTTATATTACTAACTATCTGAAGTCATTTTCGTTCGACTTTACGCGCAAAAATCACGATGTTGCTCTCAATATCCATCCCAGATTACATTGCAAGATGAAAATAAATAAACTACATATGACACATGCAAAAGCGCGAATAAAACGTTTTAACATCCCAGCATGAAAAAAAGAAACAGTTTTAGAAGCTCTCAAATTTTGGTTTTAAAACTCTTGATGTATTTCAGTTACAGGAATATGTTGAACTAACTAGAGCTTAACACGATTTTATAAAAAATTAGTAAGAGTGTAGATGATTTTCACGCTCTTTTTTAGTAAGTTGTCTACTTCTAGAACGCAAGCACTTCACTTTCGAGTAGAATTGCGTAAGTAGTAATATATACATTTCAAACAAAATACAAACAAAATGGTGGCACGCATCATGATCGCGATTAATTTTCTGGGATCAAAAAAGAGCTGAGAGTCACTAGGACAGGCGTGGTTTCTAAGGCAGAGCATTATTGGGTTAACAGTAAATCAAGTTTATTCTTAAAGATAATTTGAAAGGAAAGACAATTTGGTTCATATTGAAAGATATTGAAAGAGTAAGTCTAGTCACCTTATCTCATCTACAAAAACGTTCCAAATCTAATAACGAAACAAATTGCAAAACCAAAGAGCAGTTAAGAATGAAATTATGCGTTTTTTATTTTGTATAAAGTGACAGAAAGTCCGTGCATTTATAAACAAAACGCGAGCTGAAAGTCTTTAATCTTTTCATATGCAATCTCAGTTCACTGCATTGCACTGCGCTACTTTTTTAATCTACGCTCGTTAATGATAGATAACTCGAACTCACGTTATCGCGCGGACTTTTTATAATGAAACAAGGTTGCATATTAAATAAAATTAACCCATCCATCAGATTGGCTCACGATTTTGTCAGTCGTAAGATTTGTAGGTTGTTCAAAAGTCGCGGTCTTTCCAGTGACAAAACTAGTGATACGATCGGATAGTTATGTTTATCTACTCATTCATTTCCATGATGGATAATATTTCAGTAATAATATATCATCGCTATTGCTTGTTTTGTTCAACAGAACTCCAACTAACTTCCAAAAATGTTCATTCAAACGAATATATTCAGTTGGTTGTCAAATAATGATCAGTAGAAAGTTTTTATTATTGTTGTTTAACTTTAGTAATATCCTATTTTATATTATATTTAAGCATAAAACAAATGGAGCGAGACTGGAGGTCGTATGTGGAGGAATACAAATCTCCGGAGATTCTTTTGTCCAACTGCATTGCTGCCTCAGCATTCCTGACGTACTGTGGCTCGATGGATATAGATAGAAGGTAGCCACTCGCTCATTTTCGCAGCTGTCATAACCGCCACACATGAATTATATGTTATTTTTGATTTTCAACCAACAGCGGCACAATTCTTTTATCCAAACACCCAAACCTGGTTAAAAATGATAAAATATCTTGCAAATATTGATTTCTTAGCAGATTTACACTAACAAAAGTAGGTTTTCACCCCTTTTCAAAGTTACGAATCTTCGCCGTAAATTATTTGAATTTAACTTATTTCATGCGAACCAAAACAGTAAAAGTTATTCAAAGTTTTTTAAGCCGGATTTTCAGCTACATTTTGTATTTTAAGAATTACATTAACCCGGACCAAAGGTATATTTCTAGAAACTAAAGGATCGTAAAGCATTAATCGTAAATTTATCTCGTGAGTGACTCGGAAAGCACAATTTAAGTGGACGTCAAACCTACTAGTTCTAGAATCCGAATATCATACACATATTATAACGTGCATATATAGTTTATTTTTAGGTAGCGAAAAATTTTACGTATATATTTAGGAATCGGTTGCTCCTTACACTTGCTAAGATGAAAACAAAATTATTCACAAACGTGGGCGCAACTTGAATACTTTTTTTGTTTTCGAAGTTGAAGAGATTTGAGGAAACAAAATACTTATGATTGCCAAGTAAGTAAGCGCGGCTGACTGAAACGATTTTTTAAAAAAAAAATCTCTGCTTTAGAAAAACTATAAAAATGCATCTAAAACCCTTGGATGTTTGAAATTCTAAACGTTTTCGAACCCTGATAAATAACAATTAAGCTGGCACACTAATTTAAATGATTTCTTGAACGAGATTCTTCAACGAGAAAGGAACTCGTAACCGTGTAATTCTGTACACTCAATGTTTCTTGGATGTTTTGATACAGAAACTTAGCTTAACTTTGTCGTTCCTATTTTTCTTGTAGAAAACGAATGGGAAAGTTTTTCATGAATGTTTGCAAGGAAAGCGGTTTGCCAGTTCAGAGCTTGCGTTTGTTCAGTCGTCTAACGTTGGCGGAATTCCTGAAAGGAAAAGTAAGATTACAGTTTTTGTGTTTCTTAGACAGTGACTTCTTGATTCTTGATGGTGTAGTAATCTGCACCATTCTCGCCTGCCAAGTTTTCGATCCAAGATTAAATGTTAAGCTCCACATGTGGGCTGAGATTTGCTAATGTTAATCTCACACTAAGGGTAAATTATGTTTTTCAGGGACGTAACAAAGTGATCTGGTTGTGGTTTTAATCACAGCTAGAACAACGAGCTAAAATTGCCTTGCTCAACAACACAGTATTGTTCACAGAATTAAGATCAAATCGGAAAGCGTGTCCTGCTCAATTACACACAGTAGAGTCTAACTACGATTTGAACACACAGTCCAGTGGAGGGGATCCTCCTCTAAAATCGTTGGGGGTTCTCGTCCTATCTTTTAAATTTTGCGGTCTTAGTATTTTTTAGGGTGTCTCTACATGATTGCTATCTACCATCTCGGCTTCCCGGTGAGATTACCGCTCCGAGAATAGCGAGAGACAGTCAATGTGAAAACCAAAGCAAAATCATAGACTTTTTCGACAACGCTAAAATTCGACACGTGATTTGGAGTGATAATAAACAAAGTTGATTAGGGGCCTCATGTTAAAGGACCTAAACCGCATAACAGTGACTTAGTCAGAATTCTGTCCAGATAAACGAAACAATGTTACAAAAAGTGTTTTAGTGTGCATTCCTTTTTTGGGGTAGTTATGTAATAACCGTACCCTGAGTGCTGTTAATATTTTTATATTACAATTTCAAGTGACCAAGTTCAGTTTGCTTTCTTTTAGGGTCCAAATGTATTTCCCCTAAAATTAACTCCGACTTTTTAGGGGAGTCTGCTCCGGGCTCACAGTGTATGGAAAGTTGGGTAAATTGTGTTGTTCAGGGACTCAACAAAATATTTACTTTACTTTTGAGTTCATAATATAGAGCTGCGTAAAGTTCCTTGTTTTAGTAAAACATACACTGATGAGGCGTGCATTTCAACTCGTGACCTTACAGTTACAATTAGACACTCAGTGGTTGTACTGTTGGTAGTAATAATGATAGTGTTTAACATCTGATACGAAATCTATTAACTTGATACGATATGTATGCTCCTTTCTAAGATAACTCAGCTTTCCATCCTTCCCGGCGGGGTAGGTAAATGAGTACCAGCTTCTGCTAGGAATTAACCTACGATGGATTAGTGTCCCGTCCAGGGATGATCAAAGACTCTCGTCTGCCTATCTTTTGGTTGTGCCTTAGATGTTAGTCACCCAACATGGCATTTTATTCACGATCTTATTTTAACACGTAATAATAATATAATAATAATAAAGACTTTATTTCAGTATCAGCTTAAAATCTAGCAGAGGGGATGCCCTCTAACTAAAATTGAAATATATATATACATATGTATAAAAATATAAAAATTATTCAAACCCTATAAAATCAATTACAAGTATTAAGATCCCAAACCCCCATGGCTAAAATCCCGCAAAACCTTGTATAAGAAAACCTGATTAATTACGAATTACAAAGGTAGCAGTCATTGCATTGCTACTAAGATTTAGGCTACGTCTACTAGTCTTAAACTGCCTAAGACTAGTAGCCGATCTATCCTTGCTAGGTAATTTGCTCCATAATTTTGGACCTAGG
>JANCMA020215013.1:0-13116 GCA_024336925.2 Zoanthus solanderi | reverse complement strand
TTGTACATCCTTTTTGACCGATCATTAGGTTTATACTAAAACAATTAGACCTCTCGGCCTTATGGACTACGAGTTTGCATAGCCCATTCGGCCTACGGCCTCACTGGCTATTGACTCGTAGTCTATTCGTCCTCGAGGTCTAATTGTTAATTAGTAGAAATCTAGTCACTATCTATCACAAATACTGCAATCTGATTGGTTACTGTACTCACTATCTATCAGGTGATAGATAGCGTCTGGGAGATGAAAACAAGTAATCAATATGGCGGCCCCTTACCGCTTTTCAGAAGACGTTTCGATGAGGAGTTAAACGCTCTTATTCAAATAGCAATTCCAGAGAAAACTAAAATAGCAACAATATATGTTCTAAAAAATCTCAAAGGTAAGAAACAAAAAGAATTCGAAGTATCAGTTTGACAGTTTCACTTGACGAATAGTCGCTGGTGTATCATCAGCATTGGTTGTTTGAATAAATTTAATAATTGTTTATCAATTTCTATCGCCAAGCGATAGAATGACTTGGGCTTCGCCCTCGTCATTCTATCAGGCGATAGAAATTTCGAGCTCATATTCCAATTGTTAACTATATATATTTATATTTGTGTATGATGGTGTCGCTTTTCACACCGACCACAACTCTTAACAGGCTGAAAACGAAAGTGCAAGTTTTAGTAAAGGTTATAGCTATAAAAACTTACTCGAACACCTCCGGAGGATGTTTCATTGCGAGAATCGCACAGTTTACAATAATAATAGAAATTATGGCCAGTTCAAAATATCTGTTGCAGTGGTCAAGATAAACAACAAAACAATAAAACATGAAAAAGACCAAGAAAAAAAAACTGCCCGAATTTTTACCGAACGGCGTTTAGGTCTCAAGGTCAAAGGACTGGCGAATTCTACACTTCCTATGCAGCCAGCTGCATCTTACACTGGCCGGGGTTTGTCTTGCCGGGGCGGTATGACTAAGCTTGTACACAATAGTATCTCAAACGTTGGGTCCAGATAGCGTAAAGGGGAAAGCTAGTTACAGGCAATTTCAAGGTTAACACTTTCTTTTCTTGGGATGCTATCAAAATTCTTATGGCTATTATTGTTTCCTTTGGATAGGCTCTATAAAAACAAATATCAATTTAAAATATGAAAATAAAAAACAAAAAATAAAAAAATAAAACTGTTGTTTTATATTTAGTTTAAATAGCGTAAGTAACTAAACACTTTGTTCCCAAAATCCCATTTCCAATTTTCACTTTATACTCAAGGATTATCATTGTCAAATGACATCGACAAAAAGCACTAAAATGAAAAATAGGTGATTTAATTCTTATGGTAAGTGAAGAAGCTTGCATTTGTTGTAATTGTTAGTTAGCTTTCAAAGGATACGAGCTTGTGACCGTACGAACAGCAGCCAATCTGAGAGGGTGAGCTGGAGTCAAAAGCCAAAGTGATCTTGCTTTATTGAATCTATAAGCGTGGTCATATCTCTCACCCCATCTCCGTCGGCTTAACACCAAAAACGTTCCATCGTTTTGTTGCTGTAAAAAATGATTTGAATTATTTTCTCGCTTTCATAGTAGGTCAAATCCAGCAAACAAAATATTAACTTTCCAGAAGCGCCATATTTATTTACTTCTATCTAAAACCCGTCAAAACTCTCTCAGTAAAAAGTAACGGGTAACAGAAACGAGGGGTAGAGGGGTGGTGATTACAGTACAGTCGCTCGCTATACTGTCCCCTCCCTCGAGGAGACACAGTCCTCAGTGTTTAAGTAACAACCTAAACAATGTTGTCTGAAAATAACAGCAAAGACTTTGTTTTCAAATGTTCTTGCACTTTGGGGACACTCAGCTTAACCAATCTTGATCCCGGTCATTCCAGCTCTCCTTCTGAAAAAACCTACGAAAACATCGATAAAAATTTGCATGTGAATACGATTAGAATAAAACAATTAAAACACCAACAATTTGTGGAAAGCTAAGCTTGTTCACATTCAGTCCAATTTTTTCTTTCTCAGTTCCGACAGTTTGTTGCGGATTTTTCCGAATCCTCTTCACTTTTCACTGCATTTTCTACAACAATTAATGACCGTCCGGTGAGGCATGGAAAACAGAACTGTACCTGAATCCGCAACAAACGTTATTGGAATTCCCGAATTCTCCTGCAAACCAACATCCATGCATGTTAATAACTAAATCTGCAACCTTCTTAGTAGAAATTTCTGGATCAGTCTCATTATCTCCTGATAAATTGGCTTTATCAGACTATCCAACTCCATAAGCATCGTCATCATTTGGCACAAATGGAGCTGATAATTCAACTCTGGTATAGATTCCACTGGCTCAACTGGCACAACGTCATCTGATTCACTTCCTTCCTTATTACTGACACAGAATCCCTGGGGACAACTGGTTCTGACTCAACCTCAGCATCACGTTGGGACACAGTAGGGTTAACTTGTCATTCCTCCATTACCCAACTCTTTAGCAGTGGTCCGACATATGGCTTCAGTCGATTAGCATGTATCACTTTAGGTTTTGCTCTGGGATTTTTCTAAATACAGTAAGTTGCACCAGACAGCACGGTTAAAATGAGGTAGCGTCCTTTTCATGGACAATCTAATTTTGCGTTGGCAAACCTTCGTGTCACCAGACACTGTCCCCAAACAGAAAGAATTTACTTAACAAACGCTTGTTGTAGTTTCTCTTATGTCGCTCTGCTGCACGGCCTAGTTGTCTTCTTCTGGCTTCATGAGCGCTCGCCAATCTTTGCTGTAATGCTTGAGCATACAAATTCCCTTTTCAGCGGTTTTGTTTTAAGGGTGATTTCCTTGACCAAATTGAGGGGCACTTCCACTTGCCTTCCAAGCATCAACAAATTTTGGGTCCCATCTATAGATTCATCAACTGAACTTCGATAAGCCATCATACATGGCTGAAATTGTATGTCCCAATCTTTCTGGTTTTCAGCTAAGTTTGCCTCACAACATTAATTTCTACTATAAGGTTTTGTTGAATCTGATCCATCAGATTGTGGAAAGCTCACACACTTCTACCATGACGTTTGATTTAAACTTATATAGTAGCTTGGTCACTGTGAAGCTCCCGGGGGACTCCAAAACGACACACAGACTCACCAACAACTCAGTCTCGGCAACAGTAGTTGCTTCCTGGATTGGAATCGGGTAAACTTCTGTCCACTTTGCAAAATAATTAGGTTCAACTAACAGAAAGCCGTTTTTATGAGGCGTTTGTGGTAGTGGTCCTAGTATGTCCATTGCAAGACGCTTCACTGGGACACCAAATAAATACTAATTTAATGAGGATCGGAACGTCGTTCACGTCCACACTCTTTTTTAGCCCCAAATTCATAACAACTCTTAATGTCAGCCCGGGTCACTAGTAACGGGTGGGGACTGCATGCAGTTATCATTATAACTGTGACTTAATAATTATACGTTATTCCCCTGTGACTTGCGGTTGTACGCTCATGATGCGCTCCAAATGCAGCTCTTAACATATCAATGGTAGAACGATCTGATATTTGACAACTGACTTCCATTCTCCTCCTCCCAACTGCCAAAAAGCACTTGGTCCCGAATTTCTTATCTCTTCCCCTGGTGTTTGAGGGAAAATGAAATGGCAATTTTGACCGAGAGAGAAACTGGTGAGAGCAATATGTGGTGCAGAACGGATGAAGAAAAAGAGGACAGAAGACGTAATGGAGGTGTTGCATGGGATTGAAGGAAACAGTGGTTCAGATGGCAAAGGTGAATGGAGTGAGATGGTACGGGCATGTTTTGAGGAGGGATGATGGGCATGTATTGAGAGTTAATTTGAGGTGAAGGGCAGGAGGAATCGAGGACGGCCAAAGACGACGTGGAAGACGCAAGTGGAGAAAGAGAGCAAGAGTGTTGGCTTGGAGAAAGAGGAAGCAATGAATCGAGCGAAATTGAGAGTGGTAGTTAGAGATTGCTGTTAGAGTAGGCTAAATCCGGTCACCCCCGTTTACGGGGATAAACCCGGATCAAAGTTGGATTGATTGAATTAATTGATCCCAATGACCCCACGTACAGAACTCTGACAAAAGGGCACACAGCCTCCCCAAGGGCCTTTCAGTGTGACGTTGCTTGAAATTTAATATTATTTTGAGATCTGGGTCAGATGCTTGCAATTGCTGGTCACGCAAATGATTCCTTGTCCGAACTGCTGTTAGTTTAACTGTGTTGCAAGTTGCAGCTGGTTTGATGTCGTCAGCTTTAGCATGTCCGGCACTATCTTTGTGTGTTTGACCTACTCGGAACACTCTTTTTACCGTTCCCAATTCACTGCCAGTTTGGTTTGCAATGCTGACATTGCTCTCTGATTTCTTCCAATCCTTGCACTATTTGCATCACTCGGTACCAGGTCTCCGGGACGTGGCATTTAAATTCAAGTAACGGTTTTCCTCCAGATATTCAAGCTCATAATGTCAAATCCCCACCCCCTATCCCCCCACGGGCATAACATTGACAGGTACATTACATGGTGCGTGTTTCAATATCGAACAAGGTGGCTTCTGAAAATATAATAAGAAATCTGATTGATGCTGATGTTACATGTGTTATTCTTTATTTATTTTCATATCATTTGCAACTTGTACAGGGCTAAGAAGTGAAATTTTCCTAAAAAAGGAAAATATCTTATCTCGCTTGACTGGAATGGAGAACCTGCAACTAGAACCCAGGTTTTTTTTTTTTTTTTTAAATCTTAGTTTTTCTTCCGACCTCCTTGGAAGGGAGCTTGGGAGCCTGACTAAAGAGAAAACTCGGCTTCCATCTTAATTAATATACAACGTTGTGCTTGGCTTTTGGTTTGCTCAATACACAAAATACGCTGTCTTGCGCTGTACATCACCAGTTGGCTTAATTGCCCTTATATTGTATTTCTTGTAGAAGAAACGGAATCAAGCAAGACTTGTGGTTGGTTAATTCAAGGTTGGGGAAACTTTATCTTTTATTGAAATTGATTTGTCGAATTTTTTGTTTCCCCAACACAAGTATATAAGTCCTTAATTCTCTAACTTTATAAACAGGATATTTTCGTCAATATGATGGACAAGAAGAACGATTTGAAGCGGTACAATTAAAACAGAAAACAGGTAAATCTTTTACAAAACCACTTGTAATCAGAAGTATTAGAATTAAGAACCGAGCTCGATGATTGTTTCTTGTCTCGCAACTATTTTTCAATTAAAAAAAAAAAAACGTGTTGGTAGTCGAGTATGAGTTCTACTGTAAGACAACGGTTATCAATTTATTTTCACCTCACTCTTACTCAAAACAACTAAATTAATGCTTTTAAGACTACGTCGCAAGTGACACATTAAGACTTACAATTGATTCGTTTGCATCGAGATCCTCGAGTGGTTTACCAACAAGAAAGTGCGGAACTCTATCTACTGTTACACCGTCCCCTTCTCCGTTGATGTTCTTTGTTAAGAAGATCTCCTGGAAGTCTTGTCTGCTATCCATAGTGAAAGGTTTCTTAGTTTCGTAATGGCAAAAATCCAGAACGTTTTCATGCAAGGTTATAGAACTAGGAATGAAACAAGCAAAACAGGTGTAAAGGCCGACAAGCGATTTCTTTTTTTGGTTAAAGCAAAACTGAATGTTTTTATCGCATTCAAATCATTTTTATATTAGATTGTGAGTTTTCACGGACGTTTTGATATCAAGGAGCAAGACTAGTAAAGGCCGAGAAAGACACAAAACTAACTATGACTGTATGAATAAAGTGAAAAGATAAATCAGACTTACGTAATGACTTCACTACGTAATAACAAAAAACTTTCTGGTCTTGACGTGAACGAGGGAGTGTCTGGTCTTGCTCCTGCTTAATATATCTGTTTCTTTTCTTTAAGAATTTATAAAAGAATTGCAACAAAGCTAGAATAAAAACAAGACTACAAAGTACATATGTATACAATTTCTTGCATGTCACTTCTAACATCAAGTGTTCGAATAAGGACTACCGTCCGCCATTGGCATTGTTCTATAATTTACTAAGAAGGAATGACTAATACACGGGAAATGTCTCATATTTTAAGATTTCTAAAAGCTTAAAAATAACTAAATTTATCATTTATATTGACATTCTCTATACTTCCGTTCAATTAGCCGGAAAAAGGATATTATTTTTTACGCATAAGTGTTCTGCGAAATTTTTGACCAAATACTTGGGAACTAGTACTATTTGAGTAAAACAAAAATCACTTGACTAAAATGCATTGAATGTCCCAAAAACTTGTAGTAATTAAAAATTTAACTAAAGTTTCTTGGAAAAATTTAATTAAGAGGTAGCAAAAACCTAGAAAATTGGTCTAAGGCACTTCTGTAAAAACTTTAAATGGCAAAAAGAAAACAAAACTAAAATACAATGTTAGGATATCACGATCGTACAATTTCTCACCATGCCTCCAATGATTCATGAACTTTAAAACAAAATTTTGTTTAACGAGAACTTGTTTTTCTTTTTTATAAAAACGAATCGGAAACTACTACCAGTTGTAATATTTGTCCATCCGGCTGCTTGCCCAAATAGCTTGTTCTACGCGTTTTTGTTGTCTGCCGTTGAGAATAATCTTCCAATGTTTATTCATTTAATAAAGAAACAGCATATGTAGCGAAATGTCTTACAACTGATTTGTTTGCGTCAAAATTTCTTTGAACGATTTCTTATTTATCCAATGAAACAATACAGTGACCTCATAACTGGCAAAAATCTCACAACGACTCATAAAAATAAAGGTTATGGCAGAATTTAAGGTTAAACTTCAAATTCACACTCCCATTCATACCAGAAAACTATGGCTTAAAACCCACTTATTTAAGCAATATTAAGATAATATACTTTTATATGAGTTTATCGGCAGAAAAAAAAAAACAAAAAAAAAAAAAAAAAACGGGGTTTGCCGGGAGAACCCGAGTAAATCTGTAAATCCGGAGCCCTAGACCGGGAGGCGAAGGCGATGGTTTACAAATTGGTAAAATAAACAGCAGTTATTTGGCCAATCACAGCGCACGTAGTATTTTGGTTATTGCATGCCTACTTGAAATAAATTTAAATATTTCTATTCACGCGTGTACATTCTTAACAAAATTTGAAGAATCATTTTTTTCATTCAGTTTAGCTTTTCGTTCCCGAAACGACCTGGTCTTTACGAACGAATGAACAACTTACAATAAAAATTGTTGGAACTGAAAAATGTAGTCACAAACTCCTTTTTATGCACTGTTTTAAAATCGTTATAATTAATAACTATTTGTCGAAACTGAAATAACGGTTTGGTTTTGAGGCGCGCAAGGAAAGATTAGACTAAAATTGAAATTTCGTATTTCCCGTGTATAAGTCTAGGTTTCGGGATGTGAAAATTGACCTAAAAAATCGACCTCGACTTATTCATAGACAAAAATTGTAATAACATCAACAAATCTCAAAAATGCCAAAATTTCAGTACTATTAAAAGCTAAGAGGAATTGCAGAGCAGAAGACATAAAAATTAAAATAAAAATTTATTTTTTCATATCCGTGATTACGAACATAAAATAAGAGAAATAAATTCAAACCAGTCTGGAACAAGATGACCACATGCGCGTCGCTTCATAGTGACAGTACTTATTATAGTCAACATCTGCTGTTCGATTCGTAATTTATAAGAACTCCAACATTTCTGTCAAAAATTCTATGCATCTCTATAAACTTTACAGTCGAGCTTCTAGTTCTTAATGCCGAGGTGTGGTAAAAATGACAAACAAATTGTCTATTGAAAAAACAAACGTGAAATTTCTTAAAAACTGCCAGTTTTGGCTTTAAAAATAGGGGCTATTTTACACACCGACAAATACGGTACTCTGGAAGCTGAATAGAGTACAACAATTAAGCAATGAAATTCAACTTTTAGGAGTTTTGTACTTGTTGTTCTTTGTCTGACACCCCTACATTGAAATGATCTTCGATCACGCCAGCTGTCTGTTCAGCTTTTGATATAATGACGTTGCTCTACTAAAAACCTTTCACGTAAGAGCCATTTTATAATTCTAAAATCCAATCGATTCGGTTAAAACTGTTTGCTTTCGTGTCAATGTATAAAAGATCGTGGGCGTAAGTAGTTTAACAGCTTTATGTCTGCAGACTTTCGACAAAAATAACTAAACTAAGCAATAAAAGTTTTTTTTTACTTTTTAGCCACTGCAAAAGCGCTACAAAATAGAAGGCAAGATAACAGTTTGTGGTCCGGCGTCAAAGAGCGGAATTTCAGAAAAATCACAGCCATACAAATCCTTGCTATGTGTGCTGGCGAAAAAAATCCGTTTTATCGTGAAAAAAATGAGATCATGCAACGCAAATTAAGGTTGGTTCAGACAAACCGTAAAATTCAAGTTCAGTTTTTAACTAATTTATTTTGAGAAGCAAATGCGATCGCGTCGGCGTATTTTATTGTACTTTTATATATAAACGATTTCCAGCTACAATTGCATTATAATAGACCCAACATGCAAAAAAGCGTTAAAAGGTAGGAAGAAATAAGAACAATATTCATGTCACATTCATATGAAGCTATTCGGTAAGGTAAAAGTTTTCACCAGCTACAATGCATATATTAGTGTCGAACATTTCTAATCCTACAATAACCTTTTTCAGTAAGTTGACTGTTTTAAAGATAACGTCTTAGGTGTTTAAAATTGCTGATATTCGTATCACTTATTTTCTTCCTTTTTTACTGAACTTTGAATGAAATGCATTATTTATAGCGAAATTTTACAAAAATATTTAAAAATAAACTAGCTGTTTCAAGCATCGACTGATACATTTATAAAAATACTGATTTATAAACGTTGAGCTTTGGTACTTGAAGTTGTTTCTTGCTACTTAAGTGCGTCTGTATATCAAAAACACTTTGCGTTTTGTGTAATCTTATGCTGCTTTAACGAGCTGGACACGAAACTGAGAGTAATTTGTAAAGGGGAATAAAAATTAAACTACTTCAGAAAACACCCGCATGGACTTGCCTTAAACATTAAATTATTTATTGATAGCAAATGTATTGAAAAGAAGTTCATCACATCTATACTCTTATCCAAGCTCTATAAACTTGCCTTCAAAACACGTCATTTAAAAGCTATGCATTCTCTAAAAGTTGAAAAAAATCATTTTTAGTTTAAAACGATCTTGTGCACAAAGTAACTTTTCTTAGCACAAGTTACAATATGTATCCAATACCAAAACCAGTAAAATCCTTCACTTCGATTGGTCAGTTGTTGTATTTTGCTTCTCGAATTTCAACTTTAATGACTTACCGTTTATACAAACCTATTCTCTCCGGCAGTTAGCTCGAAGCTTTCTACAAGGTACAGCGAAGGCAAACATCTTGGATATTTTGTTCAATGATCAACTAAAAACTTGTCAACTACTCTCTCGTTAAACATTTCACCTGCTGTTGCTTCAAGGCACACGGCTTGACATCGGAGATCATCAGTCATTCATTAAGCTGTGAAAACAGCTGCAGGCCGTTACTGTACCTGATGGCTTAACAGAGGGTCCTTTCCTTAACATTTCTTATACTCACTAATACTGCTTTTAAGTGTTCTTTAGCTATTGTGTAACGTTTGAGGCTCCTCAACAGCAAAGTTGAAACGTAAATCTCTATTTTTTTTTCTTTATCACTTCAAGACTTAAAAGCTTAATAGATTCCAACAAAATACTTTATCTCAGTTATTCGAGCGTGATGTCTTTATCAGTTTCAACTACCGTTCTGCAAATGAAGGATAAATCAAAATGGCATGAAAAAAATTTTTGATTCTAACAAAAATATCTGTTACAGTGTGGAGATTTTGCAATTCAGAAGTACTGATTTATAGTTCTTTAGTTAGTTAATTTTGTTCCTATGGATATAAATATTAAATGAAACTGAAATTAATTTGCGGTAGGCGGCAGTAAATACAATTTCGGATAATTGTTTTTGGCTGTAAAACGGTAATAGCTCTAGTAAACTTTAAAATTTTGAATACAGTTTTTGTGAATTTGAATTGCCATAATAGAAGATTTTATTTGGATTTCTAACAAAAAAATCAGAAAATAAAATTGTGATGTTTGAAAAAATGGAACTACACCAGTGTACCGCAAGGAAGTCGGAAAAACCACAATCATGCTTACATGAAACCTTTGACCACTGTCCAAAATCCGCACGTGCGATTGGTCAAAATTGATCAATCATGTGATTTTGCATTACGTGGCAACGTTACAATTGTGACTTGAATTCGTTTAGAGCATTCTGAAGAGCGCTGCGAATTGAAACTGGCTGAGTCTTCCAATGCATTTTTATATATAAAAGCCAGTGGATATATGATCGATATATGAATCAAAATGTTTTTGTTAAGCTTTAACTCAAGCGAAAAGTGTCACTTATCAGAGTATACACTCAAGTGATATGGCGGGCTTTTTGACAAATCGCACCAACACACATCGAAACTTTCGCGCCTTTCAAAGAAACTTAAAATATGGGTTTCTTGTGAACAATCGCAACACTTTGTTCCGTTTTTCTATTTGATTTTGTAAAATGGAATTGAGCCCTTTACCAGATTTATTGAAAACCGCGGTCTATATAAATTATTAAAAATTGTTTGTTTTGTGGCGGAGAATACAGAAGTTGAAAATATACGTGTTCTTGGCTTTCATTGACAAAATGGCAATGCTTGCTTAATCAAGCAACCTTACTGTCTGGTTGAAGTGTGAAAGCACTTCCAATACTGGTTGAGTTCTTCTAATCCTTCATTGAAAAAATTACTTACTTCCCAAAGGATTCCCGAGTAATTCTAAAACAAGATACGGTTCGAGTTTCAGCTTTTGATAAATTTCATTGAATGTTTCATTATTTGGGCCTGATAATTTATCTTGCTTGATTTAAATGTCAAAAGTTTTAATTTTTTAACTTTTCTTCAAGTACAGCGTTTTGGGGATTTCTATTTCATTCTGTTTGAGCTACGCCTTTCAATTATGTACTTATTTATTTTAAAAAAAATTGTTTCAATTCTTGCTTCAAGTTTGTGAAGTCACTTATCGCACTGTGCAATGCAGTGAACACAAGTTGCACATTAAAAAGGTTAGAGACTTTCAGTGTTTTGTTTACAATTAAAATACTTGCTGGCCGCACAATGAACTTGAAATTGTATATACTACATTCGAGGTCGCCTCATGCAGTATTAAAATTTCTCGTTCATTAAGTCTCAGGCGCGTGCGCCTATTTGTAAACAGAACACTCCGGTACATCCTTAAACCAGTAGTAGCTATAGCTAATTGCCAATGAGCAAGACAAAAACTTAATAAATTTTGAAGATTTTTTGAAACCTCGTAAATTTGTGTCACAACTACATAAGTTACGGTTAAAAATTTAAAAAAATATAAAATGTTATCTCGGGTTAAAAATTTTACTAATAATAAGCTTTCGACTGTTCTACTACAGTCCTCATCAGATAAAAATGAAATAAAGTCGCTGATATAAATATAAAAATCGAGATGAGATAAAGATTATAAATACAGCTTACAAATGAACCCGAAAAGAACGTTTTGTTTTCTTTACCTCAAAGAACTTTCCACGGACTGAATCAACACGATTCCGCTAAATGACTCCAATTTACCAAGCCCAAAGTTGGAAGGTTATCAGAACAAATAAACCTCAGAAAAGAACGCGAAAGAACGTTTTGATTCCTTTAATATCTCTCCACATAAAGAAAACACAGCTCCACCACACTACTCCAATTTGCCGAGGAACCACGCCGCCCAACGCTACATGCGCACTCTCACTGGCTGCAGTTTCGATGCAGTTCTTAGCGCACCTCCGACTGCCTAAATGATCCTTACACTACATCTCTTACAAGCACTCGAGATTCGTATCGCCTGAACTAATATCCTCGTACGGCTCTATGCTGCCCCCTCGCCAGCCTCGCGTCTTCGCTCGGCTGGCTCGTTGGCAATAATACACGCAGTTCTAGCTGCTTTGCAATACACATTAAGCAGTAGAACTAAATCTCCACTCAATCTCATTAGCCAACTACAGTTCCTGCACTATTATCAATAAAATGAGCTTTTTAAGCGTTCGTGGCTACTGTACTGATAGACATGGAATACTAAGAAATTTACAGTGGTAAATCTTTGGTTAAGAGAACCGTGTGAACATCAGGCAGAATTTCTGGACTAAAGACGTCATACTTGATAGGATAAATGATAAATGCATTCATTAAGGGCGAAATTTTGAGCTCACAGAAAGAAACAAGCACAATCGAGCTCACAAACTGAACAAATTTTTCGTAGAGCATTCGATTTCTTTTCATTATAATTTCGTTTTAAAAATAAAAAGTTACGCTAAAATTTCACGTTTCGACATCATCAAGTTGTCATTATTACAAACTAATATAATATCAGTAGCAGTCAATCATTCCAACACTTTCAAGTTTGATTAACGTATGACCTATTAGGTACCGAACAATTAAAAAAATGTTGTGAACTCATTAACCAATGACCAATAAGCGGTAACACGAGTATGAATTATTGTACATACTCGTACTGCCACCGCGAACTATAAATGTCCAGAGAACGATAGCCGTTCTGCCTGATGTCTTGATTAGGACGTTTTTTTTTGTGCGTTCTATCGCATTTTAAACCAATATTACAAGCTACTTTCCAGTAGCTAATATAGTAACGGTAAATATATTATCAGTAGCTAACCTGTAGCATTGGCATTTTAGTTCCCAAATAAGGTTGTTTGAGAATGTACGCGGCAAATTAAATGTAATAAATGTTTTTCATTCGAAACTGTTAAAGATTTGTAGGCTTCCCGTGGTATTTGGTGACTTGCCTGGGTTTCATGTTGTTGTGCCACGGAAAAACTGATCCGGATGACGACAAAGTGGCTACCGTAGCCACAAAAATCGAACTTGCCAAACTTTGAAAGAACAATTTAAGCTTTCCTCCTAAACAAGTCTAATACAAACTTGATGATAACAGTCATAATAATATACATGAAAAAATTACTCGATTCTGATTGGCTAGGAGCAGTGCAGTTCAAGTGTAACACCAGTGCAAA
>JANCMA020214912.1:0-13117 GCA_024336925.2 Zoanthus solanderi | reverse complement strand
TACACCGTAATGTCCTGTCAATCTTGTGCGTCCCAGGGACGCATTGCATTTCATTTTTTGCTTCCCAAATTAATTTTCTGAGTAAAATACGCAATATTTTGCGTTAATGAAAACCCTGACACTAACATTAACATTTCGCTTTTTAATTAATTGTGCAGTCTTGGTTGCTCTCCCGTACCCAAAAACGGGTCCAAGTGTTCTGAGGGACGAATTCAGTTCCAGTCTCCCTCTGAATTTTGGAAAAGGGAATCTGCGAGCTAGCCTTAATGGAAAGTCTTTCATCAAATCCAAATTTTGTCTTCTTTATTAAAAATCTATCAAAGTTAGCCATGACCGAACATAAGTGGTCAAACCTTAATTACCTCTCCTTTGTTGGAACTGCAATTATAAACCCAACTAAACCAAGAGTGTTGTTCTGGTGGAGGCACTCTTTATTCTTTTGTCAGTATTCTTTATTGCAAAGATACGTTTGATTTGTCCTTTTCTTCGCTTTTCTACATAAATTTTTTGTCAATGAACTCTCAAAAGAGCTCATTGAAGCCATTTTTAAAACCTTACTGAAAACGAAAGCAGGCATTTTTATGGTGCTTGTTCAAAACTGATACAACTCTGTTTATTGATAAAAATGTATTATATGTATTATCTGATTGGTCTTAAGAAATTCTTCACAAAAGAGCAGAATTCGATCTGACCGATTTTATTCGAGTAACTCTAAATATGTATCTTTGTATGAGGAAAAGTTATTGTATAGCATTGTTTAAAAAACAAAAAGAAATAATGATGTCGTATTAAAAATGTTATACTTACGTAGCAACCGAGAGCACATCGCAAAAATTTCATCACGTCATCCCTCAATGGCGCGGACCCAGAAATGACAAATCTCACCCGACCACCCAAAGAATTCTGGAGACATAAACATTTCATCTTGCATTACTAAGATCTACCTAAATGCAACCTTGTTCATCTTGTATTACAAGTAACTGCAATACTCTATTAACTTTATATGCTTCATTGATAAAAAACAACCTTCAAATTCTAGGAGACGATCAAATAATAAGAATGGTTTTATTTCGGTGTCATTTCTTCTAGCTGGCTAAAGGCCCATTAATTGGTGACACCAATCACAACCACTCTACAATGTAAACCTTTCCCATGACAGACACACACACGTAAACATAGAAGTCTCCGAGGGACTATGGTTTAACATCCTTATCCGAGAAGACACAAAGGTCTATCCATTTGCAAATGCTAGAGCAAACGCAGCACCTTCTCCTCAATTATTTTTAGACCCTGAGTGCTAGTTCGGCTGGAAATCGAACCCAAGCCTCCCGCACCACAGGCTTGCAGCTTACCAACTAAGCTAACCAGGCGGCGTTGACTCTTTTCTACCTATCAAACATTTTTTATTGGTGTAACAATGATTGTTGTTTTTTTGAAAAAGTGTTATCATTTAGTGCAGTTATGAAATACGTTAAAAACAAAGAAGATCAAGGCATGACATTTAATTCCCTAAAAAACATATTAGCATACTATTTAGGCTTGAGCTATGCATTGCAATCTTTATGGGGGCTTAGGGGTTTGTTTTCTTTGAACCAACGCACACTTAATTTTAAGCGCTATTGATTTGTGTTGAAGATATGGTATTGAACAAGGTTTGTGAATGGTTTAAACAAAGCTTCATTCTCTTGTGTGGACCCGTCCATTCTCAGCTCACTTACTTTTAGTTAATTTGCATAAATACGCATAAAATCTATTTTAAATATGGAACTATCATCAAAATAAGAATAAATACTAGGGTTGTAAAAATACGACGGCAACTGGCGCTTTTCACTGGCTACTCAAAAAAATTCGCCGGCTACTCTATATTCTTGTAGCTCATTTTCAGCATGGAAGCTGCATGACACAGAGGGATTTAAAACTATAGTTTAATAGCCATGAAAACAAACTTGAAAGGAAGCAAAAAACATCTTAGTTGAAAATGGATGAAACTCGCCATTGAAAATAAAAGGGATTTTTCATGTCAGGTCCGATATTCAAGATTATAGCAATGTTTAGTAGACTTGTAAAATACGCCATTACACAAGTTCATGCACGTAAAGAAGAGAAGTCATGCGAACGGTGGGTGATAAAGGAAAGCAAACCAGGACTTTGCTCTAGATTTTAATTTTGTTAAAAAGAGGAAGGACAAGATGAGAATGATCGAGGCAGCGATCTGATTAAGATGTGTTTAGTGTTTTGTGGAGCCTCCCTCTACTCTATTGGCAACTCCGGCTACTCTAAATCTTTTTAACAACCTTGCAAGAAATATTTACATCAACAGATCCACACTTGAAAAAGAGCTTTATGACAACGATTTAAACTTGTGACTTACTTGGATTTTTCGGAACACCAAATAATCCCAAAAACTGTTCTTCCGAACAATATTTCTGCAAATAAGAAAAAAAATAATTTTTTTCCTGAAACAATATTAGTTTATTTATACCATGGGTGAAAAATTCCTCGTAAGCCGTCAATTGTCTGCCATGGTATTAAAATGTAATCAAATGTTAACTTGTGAAATTAGGAGTGATTAAACTTGGATGTTATCAAAATTCCGTAGTGAATTTCCCTTGGCCTAAAAATTTTGACAACACGTGCATAAAATGTTTTCCTTATTTCACTCATCACCATTCGATTAATTTATGTAATCAAACCTTTACGAGTTTAATATGGTATTAATTTGCACAAGTGCAATTTAAAAAGAATCAAAATTGCATGAGCCAATTACAAAGTAATTGCACTGCTCTTGACCAATCAGAATCAAGTAATTTTTTTCACGTATAATTACATATACATATAAACTAATATGTAATCTTTTGGTACAAATAAACTGATCGGCTGATTGACTTTTTGTCTGAAACTTTGTTGTTGATCAGCATTCTCATGGGAACAGAGTGTTGATGAGATAGTGTACCTTTCAAGCTCAGCCAATTTTGAACTCATTGCCCGGTCAAACAAAAACTTTGCTATCTTGCTGGATGATACTTGTTTTATCACCTGTTAAACAAACAAAAGCAATAAATAACTTAATTTATACTCGGATTTTGGAGTACGTGTGAAGCTAATTTCTCCGCGTTTGACACACACACACGGCACAATAAAAAATCCTAACTGATAGGAGGCAAACCAGTTGGCTATTAATTTTACCAAGTATGGAGGATAGCACTCAGGTATCACTCAAGACAAATCCACACAGTGATGAGAGTGAGATTTGAACCCGGAACATCTGCATGCAAATCCAGCACCCTGACCACTGAGTCATGCTGCCTTCTCCTGTTAAAAGGAGGCAAAAGGAACAAAGATGAAGAATGACTGCTGTTAACTGCCGCCTGGTTAGCCCAGTTGGTAAGGCGCTAGTCTGCTGTGCGGGAGGCTCGGGTTCGATTCCCGGCCGGACCACCACTCAGGGTCTTAAAATAATTGAGGAGAAGGTGCTGCCTTTGCTCTAACATCTGCAAATGGTTAGACCTTCACGTCTTCTCGGATAAGGACGTTAAACCGTAGGTCCAGTCTCTTGATCTCTCTGTCGAGGGACTTAAAAGAATCCTCACACTTGTTGCAAAGAGTAGGGACGTGTTCCCGGTGTTGTGATCTGTTTCTTCCACTGAGGGCACTTCCTATCGGCTGCCAAGTTGCGCCTTAACATGTGAGCCGCTCCAGCGCACTTTCTAAGACCCTCAACTATCTGACCTCAACTGTATATATTTGTAAACAGGCTCTGAAAAGCCCCGAGGGGAGAACCTGTATATCTATTGTATTGTATTGTACATTTCTTTAAGCCAAACTCCATCCCTATGTCTGTACTGCATACATGGACGGTTTTTATAAGGGAATCAGTCTGGTCATGATCTATACCAAAAAGTTTTAAATCGTCCATAAGCAACAGATGATTGATTTGAAACTCCCTATTACCCCATTCATAGCAGGCTTTCGTCGTCCTCAAAATCAACGTCACTGGCACCATACACAATACAAACAAAAGAGGTGACAAGCTATCAGCTTGAAAGATACCACGTCCGATAGGTACGTCACCCAGACTTTCCCCCAATGATGTCAATTCAACCTTCCATTTTGACACGCTATCCGTAATAAATTGCTTCACATTTCCTACAATACCAAACATATCCAGACATTCGAGAATCCAGCTATGTGGTATCATATCATATGTTTTTCTATAATCTATCCATGCCATAGATAGATTGGTATGCCTTCTTTTGCAATCTCTAAGAATAGTCTTCCTACTTCTTTTCCAACATCCTTTCTGTTTATCAGGTAGGATCTTTTCCTTTTCCAAAAACAGCTACATACTTTCAGCAATCATTCAGGTAAACTAGCAACTCCGTTTATAATATCATTTAACTGATCTGTGATCCTACTATGTAGGGAATCAAGTTTCTTCAACCAGAAACCTTGAACACCATCTCTTCCCGGTGCCTTCCAACTCGGGATCTTTTTAACTTACGTTTCAACCATTTCCCCAAGTTATACAAAAGGTCTCTTGCAACTTAGTACCTGTTTTTGTTACATCTTAAGATCATGAAGCCACTCAGCATCGTTCTCATGCCTTTTCGAATACCCACAATATCATTCCAATATTTCTAAGATTACTCCGCATCAGGTCTCTCTATCTCCCCTCTTTCTACTTCATTCCATTCCCGAAAGACTTTCTTTTGATCGACTTGGAAGAGGCGATTTTGCCTGTACTGAGTTATCCTCTGTTCATATCGTTTTATCTTAGCACTTAATTTTTTCGCAACTATTCGTTGTTTAAGCTCCTCAATAATTAACAATTAGACCCTCAAGGACGAATGGACTACGAGTCAATAGCCCATGAGGCCGTGGGCCTCATGGGCTATTCAAACTCGTATTTCATGAGGCCGAGAGGTCTAATTGTTTTAGTATAAACCTAATAATTGGTCAAAAAGGATGTACAAAGTAAATTAGCGATGAAATCCTCTGATATTATAGCAAAACGGGTCTCATTACTATTTTGATCCGCCATCTTTTCTCTACTAGTAGGCTATCACAAATAGACCTCTAGTAGAGTAGCCAATCAGAATGCAGGATGCGTGTTAGACCGTTAGTAAGTTTATACTAAATTCTGATAAAATGGCTGGTGCTGAAACAGTTAAAAGAAAGCCTTTTTTCAGGCAATTTGATTACCTGCAGGTTGACTCCTTCTGTCTTCAATGATGCTTTCTCGCCTTCCTCCATTAAGAAGCAACGACTGATTCCCGGTGTTTCGGATAAAACGCTCTGAAGAGGAAAGAACGATGTGATATTCAACTTATAAACTGGCGATAAGCGCTGCAAATACAATATGTCTGATACATCTGAACTATACTTACATTATCTACGCATAATGTGAAAAAACGTATCATAATGTGAAAAAACGTATCATTTTTTGAGTCACGCTTTTCCTACGGCAACGATCAAACTTTTAATGTTAGAGTAACTAAATCACGTGCAATGTATTTGTGATTATGCGGTCGCGTGACAATTAAAGGCAAGCCGTTCAATTATTGATTTAACGTACTTTTTTAAACAACAAAGCACGCAAGGTAATCGAAAAAACTTGTTTTAAATTACCTTAATTTGTGGTATTCATAAGGTTCCAGTTCAGAGCACATGGTGGTCAGTTATACAAAAGAATCACATTAGAATCTAGTTTGAATCTCATTATTTGACCTCCATCTGTCATTGTGTTATATCCTCGTGGGACTTATTGAAACCCAAGAATTAAACGAAAATATGTTTCTTTCATCTTCTTATGTCAACATGGGAGGTTACTCGATCAAATACGAGATTATTAGATTATTATTAATATTATTTTGGATATCATTAATAATAACATTGTTATCAAGTATTACGAGTTCTTTCATTTTACCTGTGTGGCAAGCTTCTCCAGCAGCGACAAGATACGAATTTTCCACTTTAAAACAGGGAACTTAAAAAAAAACGATTCAAAATCAATTTTCCTAAGAATAATCATTTTGCTATCTTATTCAACACTGGCAATACTTGGCTTTAGAACACTCCCAGTAGAGAAGTGTCCTCCACCTACATACGAAGACTGGAGAGACTGCCAAGAAAGCTCGCAAAATGAAGCGCATATCTTCTGCCAGCACTGAAACTGCCTTCAAGCGCGACGTCTGCAGTCATGACCGCCGCTGTAGAATCGGGCTCCTTAGCCACTGATGACAAGATCCAGTGCAAGGAAGGCGATAGTCCCATGGTAAACACAGACCCACGGTGGCCTACACGATGTACAATAAATTGGTACGTCCAGATGAAGGTGAAACAATCGCATGTTTTAAAGTTATGAAATAAATCATTGTTCTATTAATTGTTCAACTAATGAAAAAGTTTTTCCTAATTATGTCATTTTTTCGAAGTTTCCATTTCAGAGTTGGTTATCTAATTATTTTCTTTAATACCTTGCAACTAAAGATCTTTACAATAGCGAATTTCTTTTTGCCATGAATCATCTACATTTTCTCCTCGAGATCTATTCAGCGTCTCCGTTTGAATCTTTCTTTTGGTTCATCAATTTGGAACACAAATCATCCATTTCTAATGTAAGATCTCTTTCAAACTTATTGTTAGTTTAAAATGGTTGCAAAAGCAGTAAGAGGGTACAAGTTTTAAAAACCAGCAGGCTCTGAGGTTTTAAAAAATTGCTTATATGGTAGTAAATACAATTTTACTAACATCTTCAAATAAATTCCAGCAAAATTGTTAAACTGTCTGTCACTTTCTCATTCAAATATGGTTTGGCTTTCTTTTATTTTCTAGCTGATTTTTACCTTGAGAGAAAACTCACACCACTGGTTGTGTTTCTCATCATACAAGTAGGAAGAGACACAGGAATCGCTTTCAATGACTCGCTAAAAAAAGGGAATGATAAGAAAATATATATACGCATCATCAACAGAACTAACATAGGAGTAGGGGAGTTCATGTACAAGATATACAGTTCATGTACAGATAATGGTGTACAGTTCATTTACAAGTATGGTGTACAATTCATGTACAGGTATGGTGTACAGTTCATTTACAAGTATGGTATACAGTTCATGTACAAGTATGGTATACAGTTCATGTACAAGTATGGTATACAGTTCATGTACAGGTATGGTATACAGTTCATGTACAGGTATGGTATACAGTTCATGTACAGGTATGGTATACAGTTCATGTACAAGTATGGTATACAGTTCATGTACAAGTATGGTGTACAATTCATGTACAGGTATGGTATATAGTTCATGTACAGGTATGGTACTCAGTTCATGTACAAGTATGGTGTACAGTTCATGTACAAGTATGGTGTACAGTTCATGTACAAGTATGGTGTACAGTTCATGTACAAGTATGGTATACAGTTCATGTACAAGTATGGTATACAGTTCATGTGCAGGTACGGTATACAGTTCATGTATGACATAAAGTTCATGTATGACATAAAGTTCATGTATGACATAAAGTATGACATAAAGTTCATGTTCAAGCATGGTACATAGTTCGTCTATACAAATCTGCTACTTAAATACTTGCCTGAATTCTTCGGTTGCCAACTGAACTCCCTTTTGATCGCTCTGGTTTGGTATCTGCAGCACTTTCACCTTCAATAGTAGTAAAACATGTGTTACTTCGATCTTCACCAAACAAGAGAACAATCCACCTACCCACATTCTCTGTCACGAACACAGTAAATAGTAGACAATAACCGCTATATCTGCTAACGCTGCCACACCAGTCTACGGAGATTTCTGCTAACACCGTTTTCCCCCTCTTCACAATAACTCATGTTAGAAATGTGCTTAACAAAAAATTCTACCTAGCAAATGCGAAGACAAGAATTCAATACTGTCTTATGTAAGCATTCTACGTTGACTGGAAAATGGGCTTCTAAAAATAACCTCTAGAACTATTTTGTTGAAAATCTTGTCCAAGTACAGGTTACAAAAAGTTACAAAATAAAACCGTAAATTTAAAAAAAAAACTGTTTAGAGAGAAAATACAAAAACGGTTCTCTTAGTAATAAGCTTAACAAATTTAGGATAATAACCATATCATCAAACGCTCCAGGCATTAAACATTTTGGGATGTTGAAGCAACGAGAATGAAAACGGCGACTAAAATGGCAACCCTAGTTTATGTTCTGGACTAATTATTTTATTAACGTTGTGCACAACTGAGATATTGAATTAATAGAACAAAAAAAAGTCTGACACTAACCGGCTACTGAGAACGAATCTTCATCTCCACCTAAAACACAAAATAAAATCAAAGAGCTCTTAAAGCCAGCTCATTCATGTAATGGACAACTTTAAACAGTCTAATGATTAAATCATATTTTTTTCCAAATGTTTTAATATTAAATTGTATTACAAAGTAAGAAAAAGGCATTATAGGCTATTTTAAGTTGAAAAAAATATATATAAAAAAACTAAAATAAAAAAGGTCAGTGCGGGCCTCGAACTAGGTCCGTGCACACGAAAGTCGTCTTACAACAGCCATCATCAGAGTGATACAAGACTGAGTGGAAACAAATATTTTGTGAAGAGTAATTAACAGAAATACTAATAAGAAAGCTTACATAAATACTTATAACAAAGCTTCAGGTTGGTATGTAAGCTTTCTTTTTAGTATTTATGTAAATTGCTCTTCACTAAAAAATTTGTTTTCACTCACTCAAGATTGTATCACTCTGATGATGGCAGTTGTAACTGCTGAAACATGTCAGTTTTTAAGCTCAAAAGTGTCATTTTTGTTAAATTAATCATACACTTGTTATTATTACGTTCTTTCAGTAATAAATGGTCACCACTAAATGTTTTCTCACTAAGCATAGCTTCTTACCTTTATTTGTTCTTTAGTTATTTGGTAGTTTTCGAGTAACTCTACAATATGGAGATTTTTTTCTCTTTTTTTTGGGCGCGCGAGCGGACAAGATAAAAAGAATCCTGTAATCTGATTGGTTTCTAGGAGTTTCGTGAGCAGGTGAAATTTTACTAACTTGCCCGCCAGCAGATAATAGCGAATTCGTGACAGCAAAAATTAAAAAAAAAAAATAATGTTATTTGCCGGCCGGGAGGTCCGTATAGAGAAAAATTGTACCCTCGGTCTATATACGGAAGACCTCGGGCACAGTTTTCCTCAATACGGACCTCTCGGCCTGCAAATAACATATATATATCTTTGGCGCGGTTTTAAGGACTTTTGGGTCTCAGCCGAGTTTTGAGGGTCCTGACTCGTGTTAGTAGTGGTGATATTCTGCACAAGTGTCTAATAACCTAAAGATACTTAATGAACCGTGCAAATTACTAAAGAATGATTTTGGTGGCTACTAGTGCATCCTTGTGCAAAACGTTTCCGTGCTCTCAAAACCAGCAAACGTACAATCATTTGGCGTGGAACCAGAGCTAGCTGCTTACAATGCTTTGGGAGTGCCATTCTCTTGGATTTATCTATTTATTTGTGTTTGATCCAAGGCCTCTTAAGCAATATATGTCAGTACATGCAAAGAGTTACGTGGCAAAAACCCTGTTGCAGTCAATATAAAATCGACAATTTCAAACATAATGTCAAAAACACTCCGGTAAATACTGATCTGTCCAACCCGTCAAGGTTAGATGTTTGAAACAAAACTTCGTAATTCATTCGGCAGAAAACCGATTTCCCTTCGAGTAGCAAAAACCGAAGACAAACCGAAGATTGGCGTTACATTACATCGCACAATCTCACAAAGCATCGACATAGTGGCTTCGCCTGGTTACCCAGGCAGTAGCCACAAAAAGCTAAGCTATTTAAATCCTTTTCACAAGGCCTAGAGGGTGACTGAAGCCGATGCTTATACCCACAAGTTAGCTCCAATCAGATGCTGCTACTCATTTATCGACCGCGGATGGAAGGAGGCAGGAGGAAGCAGTGTGGTTCAGTGGTCTGAGTCGTGGATTTGAACGAGGAAGACCTGGAATCAAATCCCCAATTCGGACTACTGAATGAATCTGTCCTCGGTGAACCCAGGGCCAATTTCACCACGCTTTGTAAATAGCCAACTGATTTGCCTCCTGCCAGTTGGGATTCTTACTTGGGGAAGAAGATTTTAACATGAGACTGAAAAGCCCCTTTCGGGAAATTGATATTATATATTTATTTTATTTTAAGAACTGAAAAGTTGAGCGAACTTTGCCATGGATCTTACTAACAGCAACAATCTTGAAAATCAGTAAAGCTCGCGAGTGCAATAAACAGCATATAAAACAATGACGTCATTAAATGATCATTCAACAATAACTTTGTTTGGTGTAATTATGTGAATCTTATTTTCAAGAATTAAGAAGATATTTGACGAACGAGCACAGCCAGTAAAACCTCGCTCCAAAGTCCTAAAATTATTATTCATAAGCTAACTGATAAATTTTTGTTTCCAGATTTCCCTTTTCAAAATTTTAAGGGCAGGAAAAACTACAAAACAAAGAGGAATTATCTGCTTTTCCTAATGGATTTTGATCAAATAATGCCTTCCGTGATAAAGAAATACTGCACGAAAATGATAAATGACGCAAATAAATATAATTCACCGACTGGAGGCAAAATAAGTTATAGGAATCAAAAATTTAAACATAAAGAAACCGTTTATCTGGCAGATATGTCAAGCAATTCAGTTTCGATACATGAAAGAAATGATTCACTGACTAGAGGCAATATGTACTATAAGAATCAGAAATTGTTTACCAATGTCTTTGCCAAGGTGACTAGCTGAAATTAACTTTCTTTTACCAGCATTTTTACTTTTTTTTTCTAAGACTGTCAAGAACTGCCCTTATGTCCAGAATCGACCGCAGCAACGAAAACTCCGAAATTCCACGAAATTTACAAACGCCACCACAAAAACTCCGAAATCTCCAAAATTTTAAGATTATTTATTTAACCATTATTATTTAAGTTTCAAGATTATGTTGTTTTGGTTGTTTTAGTGTTGAAGTGATAAAATCGTGTTTTTGGTTACTGCGGTCGATTCTGGACATATCTAATAATACCTGATGTTTCCCGAGACGAAGTCAAGGGAAACATCAGAACTCAAGGGAAAACAATACTCTTTTCCCAAGGGATCATACATTAAGTGCGTTGTTATTTATTTAGACTTTCCCTTAAACAATCATATAGTAAAAACAAACAAACAAAGACAGAACAACATCGATCATCGCTGGTCGAAACTGAAAACTGGCAGAGTTCGCAGGTCCACCTCGTTCAATCAGGCTGACATAAGCACGTGCTTAAGATCACGCAATTTTAAATTTAGTCATACACTGATCACGTGCTGTTGTATGCGGCAAGCTGGCAACAACTGAGCAGTTGTTTCCCGGTCGGGATACCTTTGAATTTGATTAGGGGCATGTGACAAAAAATAAACTCCTCCCAATGCTTATTTTGTTGAGTAAAAGTCTAAGTATAGAACAATATATGATATATAGATATTTATTATATAGACACAAGTGTTTTTACTGGAAAATATACCACTCGTAAAATTCATATCTTCGCGCCACCGTGGAATATCCTCTATATATATCGTGCAATTCGGAAGTGTGTATGTAACCAGGACGAAGAGAATGAACAATGTAACTTAATGGAGAGGAAAATGCCTTTTTACTATTTGGACATTATCCTATGACAATAGACTCAAATTTTAGTAACTTGATAAATTGATAAATTTTTAATCTTCTTGCCCCTTTCTTTCCTCTGTCAGAGCTCCAGTAACACTAATAGGATCTGACAAAAGTTGAAACTGAAGATGGAATCGTTGAGAATGAAACCAGTTTGTTCACCTGGGTAGTCAACGCCCCTTCTTATTTATTGTTTTGTATTTGCAAGTTTCCGTTGCATCGTATCTTTAGTTTACTTTGCTGCAAGACCAAAAAAACTGAAACCAAAAACCAAAATTCAACAAAACTGAAACCAAAATCCCTTACTCTTAGCTGATTTTGAATCAACTTGCTTATTACCTTGAGTGCTGTGTCTCTAATAAATGTTTTCTTTTTCCCCAAAGACGATGCATATAAAGGGTTTGATGAAAGTTTGTCCAGTGATGAATTCGACCGCCTTTACTGAGGCTAGCTGTAAAATGAAAAGGTAAATAGTGATGTAAACTGTTTTGTTGTTGTTACACATGATAGAATGTCGAACATTACATGAGATTATTAGCCATTTTTTAGAATCCATAAATATATATATATATATATATATATTCAAGGTTACAAGTGTTGACATCTTAATGTAAATATTAACACGGAAAAGAACTTCATAGCTCTTGTGCATATGTGTACCAAATTTCTGGTGATGCTTCCAGAAATCGAGATTTATCCCGTTAGCTTTAGAAAGTACAGGAGAGTGCTGACTGCAGCTCATTTAAATTTTTTACATTTCCATTTTGCTTTCCTTTTATTTATGGCAGTGGCATGGTAGGGGCATTTGGTAAGATCTGTGCCTTCTAACCATAAGGTCCCAAGTTTGTTCTGCAGCTCTGCCGAAATTTGAACATTTCTATGACTTCTTTTCTGGCCTTATGATGTTCGTAGAGTGCCAGCATCTGCATGGAGCTACTGTAACATGTAGTGGTTTGTGTCAAGTCCAGTTGGACGCTCTCAGAATATTTGTGGTTTCGTTTAAGACTAAGGTTTTTACTTGAGTTCCCTTGAACAATAGACACTCAGTATCTTTGTTTTATTCACTCGAATTCCTTTAAACAATGGACATTGTACTATTTTTGTTTATATTCTCTGTATAAAAATTTGAAAATAAATCTCTTGTAAATGATAGCAGGTGCCGTCGAAACGTCGAGCTACCTGCGTTAGTCTTTCCTTTAAAAATGGCTTGTTTAGGTAAACTTAAATAAATATTTATTGCCAACGAGCCTGGCGAGGCGGCAGCATCATAGAGCCGATGCACGTGTAGAAAGCAGTACAGGGAGAAATAATTTCGACCTGGATGTGATATAATTTTCTATATATGGGTGTAAGGTAACTTAACAATAGATTTTGTGTGAGCCAATCACAGCACGAAACATTTTTAG
>JANCMA020214807.1:0-13120 GCA_024336925.2 Zoanthus solanderi | reverse complement strand
CAGCAAAATGCGAATAAAAAAAAGGTCGAAATACGACTGAAAAACTCTAACAACTCTCGTCTGCACATGTGAAAAATTCGAGGTCGCGGGAGATGTCGCCAATGACGTTATCGGGTCACAAGATTGATACCCTGCTCTGTGATTGGCTGGAACAACCAGCCTATTGTTACTTTACCTTACACATTCATATCAATCACTAACCATAAATAAAAGGCGAGTATCTCGAAATATTGTTGAATAACATTAAGTTATGATTGAACGAAAATGTAGCAGGCAATGCTTTCAAAAGTTTTCATTTTTTGCTTCTTTAATAATTTTTTTTTGGTGATTTACAATTATGTTTTTATTTCTAAAAGGCAGATTAGTTTGACAAAACCGTTCATTCTCCTCCCTCTACGACTAGTTTCATCAAAAATGCTGAATAACTGAATGAATTTGTTGATTAAAACAACCCACTGTTGTGTACCGGACACCAGTATCGGTTTATTGAATACTCGCGAAATCAGCCAGATCCACCCCTGTACTGGGTACTAATATCGGTTTATGGAATACTCGCGAAATCAGCCAGATCCACCCCTGTAGCGGGCACTAGTTTCGGTTTATTGAATACTCGCGAAATCAGCCAGATCCACCCCTGTACCGGGGACTAGACACTCCTGGACAGAAGATGTTGAAAGAGCAAAAGGAAGCCATTAAAAAGTGACCTGTTTTCTCAGTTTCGGTTTCATGGTTCAGTTGGTTGGAACGCTACACCGCTGTCGCAGGACACGGATTTGAATCCAGTTGAATATCCTTCGCTTTCGCAATTGCTTAACCTGGGTAGATAACTGCGAAGATCGTTCATAACGTCATTGTTTATACCACGGTCCAAACTCAGTCTCAATAAGTGACGACCAGAGAAGCTGAATGATACAAGCACTACTTCGCTAGCTTAAACTTGGTTATTCCCAATTTTCAGCTTGGTTTACCAACAATGTTTTAAACCATTTTAATACTTTTGTTTCCATTTCGTTTATTCCGTATTCCCTTGGAATGAACACTACCCGCTAATTTGAACCCTAATTTAACAAAACCAACTGATAAACATCAAAACGTTTCAAAACGTTGTGCATGTCACTGTAATTTTTTTTCACAGTCTACAATATATGTTGCTTATTTTAATAACAGTCCCGCATGAAAGGGACAATAGCTTGGACGTCCTGAAACTCAGATTTTTGTGGAATGAAAAATAACTCCTTGAGAATCCAAACAAAATTTCTGCCAAAGAACGATACAGTTCTCATATTCAAATTTGATCTATTCTTTACTTGCTGTACAGTTTATAAAAACTATTGAAGTATATCGACGAGAGTGAAACACGTGGTTTAATCAACTCTAGGTTGAAAAGTTTGATCATCGCAGGGCCGTACATAAGTGGGGTGGGCTGGGGAGGAAGTTACCTCCTCCAGCAAATCTGAACAAGGTGTTTATGCCATAATAATTAACGTGGACAATTCAACACAAAAAGCATCAGTGTGGTTTGTTTCCTCAAAGTTCTTAGAAGCAAAGCAACCTTCTGTGTACAAAATGTCCAACAAGAAACCTTGTCTATATACGAGAGACCTCTGTCAATGTGTGCGGAGTTTGCCACCGCAGACAGAAAATCCTAGGCACGTCTGAGCAGGGCCGTAGGGAAAGAACAAAGCTAACATTTGGAGCGTTATCCCTTTGTTAGAGCCCTTCTTTAAATTGTTCTATTCTAGCTTTTAAATCTTACTTGGAAGGATTGCCGTGAATTTTGTCTCTAATAAAAGTGCAGGGTATTTGAATGTATTTTGATTTCTGTGCGTGTTTTCGTCTATGCGTGTTTTATGTACTTTTTTATGTACTTTTATGTACTTTTTCTCCTTCTTGTTTCGTACTTCCGGACCACCGTATGAATGCCTTTGTCACGGAGGTACTCCCCGCATGGCTCTTGGCAGGATGAGAGACCTATATATATATATATATATATATACGACCCCGGTTCCCGGAGGCTATGTAACGAGATTACTAACAATGCTTCTCCCTCGAGTTAAATATAAATAATCTTCACAACAATCACAAGATAATTCAGTATTTAAATGCAAATAAGTGTCATCATAAAATCAGTAAAACAGTTTCTATTGAACTGCCGAGACTTAAAAAAAAAATCACAACAAATTTTCGACCTTCTGGTAAGCTTTGCAAAACAATATTCGATGTTTCTGTTAGAGAACAATTTTGACATATATGCAATGCCTGCAAATTTAACAAGTAAAATCCTTTTTTTAGTTTCTGACACTTAATAATTATAATGTTGCATTATGAAAAATTAGCTAATAAACAAATAGTATTGTCGTACAGGAGCAAACTTTACCTCGCACAAAATTGAGAAAATGTCTGTGGAATGTTCCTTATAAGTACATGTCATCCTCTCAGCGAACCTTTAATACTGGACACAACAACTGCTTTGTATCAAAATTAATCCAGTCAGCTTTTCACAGTAATCCTTAATTACTCAAAAACTGAACTTCCAACTTTCGATACTGGCGTCCTTTTTGTTTGGAAAACAAACTTAAAATATATCAATTGTTTGGTTTCATGCATACATGAATAAATTGCGCGTCTAATCGAACTGCCGAACATTCTCAACTTGAGTCGATTTCTTGTAGTGTTGTGTCGGTGTTAATTGGCTTGTATTTTCCCTGTGCTATGCCTGCATCAATCATGGCTTGCATTTTGTTTAGATATGCTGTCTTTGGCATAACTAACACAATGGAATCTTTATCTCCATGTAGTACTACGACGTCTTGATTATGGGAATGTACAAGTACTTCCGTTGGGCGTAGTTTTAGATTTTCAATGGTGATTTGATCGAGGTCATTAAATTTGTGTGTTTAAGCAGTACCGTGGAGAGAAGCTGGTTTGTAAAGACCGCATATGTAAACAAAATGCAAGCCATGATTGCCGAAGGCATAGCACAGGGAAAATACAAGCCAATTAACACCGACACAACACTACAAGATCTCAAGTCTTTTCAAGATTTCTTACACCGACATTTCAGAAACAAGAATGACAGCAAATGTGTGAACCGGACAAGTTCACCTAATATGAATAATAACTGCCCGCGTGCGATTCAATCTCAGTTGATTAGAGGTTGTCGATAGCTACTCAGATAAAATGGCTAAGCAAATATTTGTTTAGCTAAGTTAAAACTTAGCTTACAAGCAAGGTTGTAAAAACTGTAAAAACACATTATTTAAATTTACAAATTTGATCAAAACAACCAATCAGAATTTACTCGTGTTTATTCCACAGCAAAATTGGGTTTTTCATCAGGGATTTTGGGATTTAGCTAAAACACTTTTAGATATTAAAAGAAACAATATATAATAAAAAATGGAGCGGGTGACAGGAAACTAATATATTTTTTACCAGGCAGAAGTTAACTGCTGTTCCTTCTTGTAATGGAAATGCACAAACAATGTATGACTCATGGGTTTGCCACCAAGCTGATCTAATTTTTTTGGAACTACTTTCTCAAAAACTGAGTAGAAAGACTCAAAACTTTCATAACGTTGTCGTCCTGACAGACTATACGTAGTTTTAAACTAAAATCTGATATACTGACCTATGTTTATTTGCTACCTAAAGTTGTATGCTAATGAAACAGATTGTAAATAGATATCTGAACAGACATAACTGGAATGCTGCTGAAAAAATAGCACAGTTATTGTTAATCAGCAGGATACCAAAATTGCGTGCAATTCTACAGTTGGTTTCGGCTCCATACACCACTTGAAGAACAATTCAGGTGGAACCACCCACTAAGAGAGCACAGTGCCCCCATCTTAAAGCTTTAATTAGGCTGAAATTCTTCGACCAAAAACAATTTCTGTAGCTTTCACACTTCAGTTTGATAAGCTTCTTAAATGTTTTATAGTTTTTTTTTTTAATTTGGTGCAGTTTATTCAATTATGGATTTTAAACCTTATGTTCTAAAATATCTGTTAATATTAACGATTATTCAAATTTGTACAGAAATGTTAATTCACATATTCAAAATGATAGAAGTACGTCGTAATTTCATTTTCCTTGATTTGATCCTTTGTTGTTTAAAGAAACCTAGCTCTGCTAATAAGGACTTTAGACTTTAAAACTGCAATGTTATTCATTGTATATAAACCGACAACCATCTACTGCCGATAAAATGAATAAATAAATAGATTGCCGGATTTCTGGAATTTTGAATCTTAATTTTAAAAAATTAAAGAAGACGTTTCGACAAAAACCAGATTGACTCAAATTTTCATCGCTACATAGGAAGCCAAATATAAAGTTTTTGATTCTCTTGCTCGACAGATTTAGATCCAATATTTATAATAATGTTATTTAAAAAACTAAAAAAGTAAGAAAGAATTTTGTTTCGCTCTAAAACTCCGAAAATACTTAAACTTATTCAGGACACAAGATGTTATTATAAATTCATTACCGCACTGAAGAGGTGGATTCATTAACTAAGCATTTGATTGTTTACATGTTTTACTTTTAATGGAGCCGAATTACACACAATTTTGGTATCCTGCTGTTGAACAGCAACTGTTTTGCTATTTTTTCTGCAGCATTCTAGCTATGTCTGTTCAGATATCTATAATAAAAAATATAGACTAGCTTAATAAGCAGAGAATTAACAAAGCTAAGTGAAAGCTTGTTTAGGTTAGTAATGTTATCTCTATACCCGGGACTATTTTTTAAGTTTGTAAAGTTAAGCAAACATTTCAAATCGTCCATTCAAGTTAACTCGGATTCGATCGAGCGTGTAATAGACAGAGCATAAATTAATGCTCAGCTAAATATGCAGTTTTGCGCCAAAAAAACACGACGCTCGAGAGCAGCTCTCCGAGACTCGACAAATATCATTCCTCGCAAATTGGAAAGTAAACCTGAATCGCAGAAATAGAACTAAAAGTTTCCTTAATCGCACAAAGTTGTATTATGAAAATCTAAATTGCGTAACACTTAGCTAATATTTCATTTGTGACTCAGTTGGTGTTCCCAGCGGAAATTGTAGCTGAAATTACCGTAGTTTTAATAATATTTACTTACCGATAAAAATTGTTTCCTTCAATAGACGACCTTAAAAATGAAACTGAGCGCGTTTCAAGACGATAATTTTAATGGGACCTGCAATCATTTTTTTTAGATTACATACCTTTCAAAGGGGGAGTGTCAAGGAGACGCGCATGACGGAGATTCACATCGTTGGTTACAAAATATAAACCAATCAAAATCGTCCCTGTGGCGATATTTAGGGTTCGAACGCTTCTGGACAACAACAATTACAGGTCTCTTCCAGGTTTTTCTAGGTCCACATTTTACAAAAATCAAGGTCTGGAATATTTAGAAAGAAAGAAAAGAACCAAACAGGAACCAATTCTGGGAGCATATGTCAAATTCAAAACCCGTGGCTATGGAGCTTAAAAACTTCAGTTGTGATGGAAAGACATGCAAAAATATGGAAGCATCGCTATCAGGATTCATAATTATAAAATATAAAATTTGAAAAATTTTTAAATGCGTTCTCTGATAAAAAATTTAAAAACACAAGTTTAAAAACAAAAACCACCGATCCTGTTGCTTTCGTCAGGTGAATGAATAAGATTCAAGATGCAGATCGGGTATAGTGAGTCTGAAATTGGCATAAGGTGGTGAAGACATAGTATAGTTACAAATGATAAGGCAATTATAGGAGACTAGGTGTGAAAATTAATTTTTGTCTAAGAGAATCTTGTACTGTCCCGGGAGGTTAAAAGAATTGTTATCTGCTTGAGCGGTTTTCGCTGGGTGCCTGCTTCATTCATTTATTTATTTCGCCATTTTTCTTAATTTAAAAAATTTACAGTTTCACTTTCCCGAATCTTTTTTGTTTGGTTGTTCGCTTTATCAATGACTTAGCGTTTTTAAAATCAATTGCATGGTCGTGTGTCCATGCGTGTTTGACCACATTAGATCCGCTGTTGAAATTCTTTTTTTGTCGTCTCAAAAGATCTTTTTGTTTCCTCAATGTAGCTCCAAGGGCAATTTGCACACGGGATTCGATAAACTACGTTGCACTGTTGTTCAGGTGTGGGTCGGAATTTCGGGACTTGAAAATGAGTTTCGGGTTCTGGGGCAGTGCAAATATCTTGCTGAAAATCTATCCTTTTTCATCCCTTATTAAAATCTATGAACGATTAACTTAACGTAGCACAAAAACGAATCTCTCCAAATTTAATCCAATTCCAAAAACTAAAAATAGGAAATCCCCAGAAAAAAACGAGAGTACCGATCAATTTCTATGCATCTATTAGTTTCTAAGCTCACAGTGCAAATGGCGACAATATGAGCCCATAACTAAAGCGCGAAACTAAAAAAGGCAGTATACAACTAAAGAGATATCGGAACTCAAGTTTGCGCCCTTTAACACTTAAAATGAATCCCGCGAGTCCTGGGCTCTGCCCAAAATGCTTTACCATTATATAATACGTAGTTTGTCTTCGTAGTTATGTGAAGAATGTGGTCTCGTGACTAGTTTGGCCCAAGGGGCGGTCACGTGGGCGGTAGCGGGATTGAGTTGAAAAGAGTATATAAACACGTTTCAGTGAACCAATGCCGCTGGTCATATAGTCAGATAGAGATGGACAAATCGCCCCACACATGCGGACCCCGGGAGTCGATCCCGGGTCGTAGAGGTGGGAACCGCGAGAGATGACCACTACGCCAACCTTACTCCCTCTCAACAATGTCGCTTTGTCCAACAAGATCCTCCTGAACTTTATCTGGTACTACAACCTTTGTAACAAGGTTGAAGAGTTTGTTGCTCTCTTGGCTGAAGGGATTTGTGAAACTTTCTATGGTGTTTAAAAGCTTTTCAATGCATTTTGGCTAAGTAAAGTCTAAAGAGGCATCATTCTGGCATAATTTAGTCGGTCGTATGCGAAGAAATACTTAGTAAACAATTGCAATGATGTAAGATGCAGCTGCCAGTCCCCTGTTTGGACTGCTCTAACGAGCAACATGATCTCCATTATCATTTGCATATAGCATCAAAACACCTGGAATTCCGGATTCTGGCTTTTCTCTTCCTCAAAGGAAGAAATAGCTTTATCTTTGTCCGTTTTTTTTTTCGAAAATTCCAGCTTTTAAAAAAATGAAGTACTATGGCTACCTGGCGGCCATTTGGATGACGTCATAGGTCCCCAGCAAAGTTTAGTAAATCTCGCCCAGCACTATCTAATAAACCTAAGATAGTTAAAAACTGTAAAACATGATAAAAACCCAGGACGGGGTACCTCAAACACATAATGGTATAATAAAACTGCCTCGTTTTCATCTTAAGAAGTCACGTGACACTGCCTGTTATGTTCTTAGTTTCATAATGTCACGATTAGCACTTGCTGCTAATTTTGTGGTATACAATATGCATACGACAAAGATATTCATGATTTTAAATCACAGCCTCGTTTTCATGTTGAACTTTTGAAAACTACTCTTTAAATCGGTTCTGAGCAGGTTGTAAACTTGGCAACATCACTTTTCTTGTTATTTGAGGTCTCTTGAACACAACTAGCTAAGTGGTTTGCTTTCTTCGCAAATTTCCCACGGGAGCTCATTTTTGAACATAAAATTATGATCCCTGACTAAATTGGGAAACGTGTTTTAAAATCCCAAAACTGGAAAGAAGGTCAGCGGAATGGTTAGCGGAACAACTGGACCCTGGGGTCAAGTTTACTGTTCAGATTGATCTCTGAGCACCAGGCTCCTTTATCTTCTAAAATGGCGGGAGATGCAAAGTTAGGTGAAGTTGACCTTGAAAAACAAATTAGCTTAAGTTGTACACTAGAACCCTCCAGTGCTTCTTTACAAAATTGTTTGAAAATCTCGACAAGCGGAAGATTAGTAAGCATTCTTTGTGAATTTGGCGTGGTGTTGATACTGGAGATTGGTAAAGGTAAGTTATAACAGTATTCGACTGAAGAGTTAAGGAACTGCAGCATAAAGTATAAACTCAGTTTATGTATTTTCTCCAATGTCACATACATGCCAAACCCAGAACTTTGAAAAACAGGAGACATTTTTATGAGTCGACTTTTATTTAAGTTGTTCTTGTTGACTTAAAATATCGGTTCTCGCAACTGTTTCAGTTTGACAGTGCAGTGGGGTATCCATGACTCGATACGAGGATATAAACGGGGTATTGGGGTGTACTATTGTTTAATCATGAAAACTAGCTCTTTCCCAGATCCTAACTTCTACAGTAATATACACGATGAAACTGCATGTATAAATAAGTACACCCCAGTACGGAAATTATCCCAAATCGCCTAAAACAGTCTGTTCAATGTTTGATCTTTGTTTTGCAAGGGTGACGTATTACCCTTTCGAGTTTTTCTAATATTATCACCCTCGATAGTGCTGTAAGTCCTCGAGTATTAATTTAAATAAGTATTTAATACTAGTGGACGTGAAAAGGGGGAGATTTAATTACCAAAGCGGGAGAGCGGGAGACGAGGCAAAAAAGCGTAAGTCTCCCGCCAAAAGCGGAAGAGTTGGCATCTATGAATTGTCTCCTCATAATATAAACTTTGGGGATAATTTCCATACTGGGTCCTGCTGGGTTAGGGTTAGTATTGGCTATATAGAAAACAGGTGAGATTTTTATGCATAACTGTTGGCATAATTAATAATAATAATAATAATCGATTTTTATATAGTTCCTAATCTTGGTGCTCTAAGCACTAGTTACAAATAAATACAGTTTTTTTAACATTTGAGGGTCTTAGATAGTTTGCAATAGCAGCTCACATATATTTATTTAACAACCGTAAATAGCCTCATTGAAGAAGACAGACCACAACACTGGGATCACTACCCTGCTCTTATCAACAAGGACATAGGTTCTTTTAAGTCCTTCGATAGAGTATGCTCCAGTACAGAAATTTTACCTACATATACTGCTCCTTCAGGTGAAAAGGATACCCTTTCATTAGATATAGCCAAGCGAATATCAGTGAAAGGTTGTGAGTTTTTGGAGGGACATGATTGGTCCAATGATGATGAGCTGTTTGCCGTTGCTAGTGGGTCATGCAGGGCACATGTATTTCAGGTACAGTAAGTTGTATGTAATGACTTATTAATAAGTAACTTGAAAATAGAAGCTATATCTCTAAGGCCAAGTAGGAAAAAAAAATGGTTAGCATCCTTTTTTCAGAAAATTTATGGTCGGGAGGGAGGGAGGTTTTTTTATTTTTTTTGACATGGAAGTTTTGGTGCTAAAATACATAAATCGTATCCATACTTAAAATTGCTAAAGGCTAAATTGTATAAAGTTAAAGTAATTAGAGTTTTTTTCACTTTATACAGTTTAGCCATTATCAATTTTATATACATAATTTAGTGATTTCAATGACATATATCCCTATTTATTGTCATTATTGCATCCAAGTATTCAGAACATACATTTTATATACATTTGATTTCCAATTTTGTTTTTACTTTGCTTAAAACAGCTGTGATAACACTTGATTTTTTTCACGACATTTAGACAATTTCATATTTCTGTTATATAAAACTTTGGTTAGTTCAGAAGAAGTGCTCATATATGTTTTTAGATTATGTGTATGTGTGTGTGTATATATATATATATATATACACACACACTGCCATCTCTGGCAACTAAGGTGAATGTTTACAAAGCCACAGTCCTCCCCTCGCTCCTGTATGGATCTGAAACGTGGCCTACTCTTGCCCATCACATACGCCGCTTGGAAGTCTTCCACCAAATTTCACTCCGGCAAATCATGAACATCAAGTGGTGGCACCGCGTCATTAACACGGTGATCCTTGAGCGTGCCAACTGCTCTTCCATTGAAAGCACGATCCGTAGAAGCAGACTTCGATGGCTTGGCCATGTATCCCGAATGGACAACTCCAGGATCCCTAAGCAACTACTATTCGGCTGAAGCTTGGTAAATGCAACAGGGGACGCCCCCACAAGTGCTGGAAGGACTACATTAAAGAGGACCTTCGCGCCTTCCAAATCGATCTGAAGACTTGGTATAAAGTCGCTCAGGACCGCTACCTGTGGAGACGTGCCCTCTTTTCCGGGTTGGAAACTTGCGAGCTTAGAGTCAGAGAACGAGCAACAGAGCGACGAAAAAGGAGGTATCAAAGGGCTACGGGTCCCCCATCGTCATGATTTGACGGGGACCTTATTGTTATTATTATTATTAACCGAGATGATGATTGATAACCCCATTGTTTACACCGTGGTACAAAGGCGGTCTCCATAACCATAACCTAGATGATGATTGATAACCCCATTGTTTACACCGTGGTACAAAGGCGGTCTCCAATATCATAACCAAGACGATCATTGATAAACCCATTGTTTACACCGTGGTACAAAGGCGGTCTCCATAACCATAACCGAGATGATGATTGATAACCCCATTGTTTACACCGTGGTACAAAGGCGGTCTCCATAATCATAACCAAGACGATCATTGATAAACCCATTGTTTACACCGTGGTACAAACTCGTTCTCCATAATCATAACCGAAACGATCGTTCATAATATCAGTGTTTACACCGCTGTATAAAGTCAGTCTCAACAAGCATAACCGAGACAATCATTGATAAGTCCATTGTTTAAACTGTACGCTGTGAGCTAGAAACGTGCGGAGACCCTAAACTAACCGCGGGGGTCACATTTTAGACCCTTAAAGGTCCGTCGAGCGCCCCTACCCACTTTTCAAGGGAGTCCCCCCCCCCCCCTCTCGGGCAATGTTTAGAGAATTAGAGAATCGAACTCGAGATTGCTTAAAGGATAAAATGAAAGGAGAACAAGTTTCTGTAAACTGGTAAACATTGCAGATCGAGACACTTTAATAGTTTATATACAAATCAACCGCGCAAAGTAGGCTAGAGGATTCTGTTGTTTCATAACATTTTATGTAAATGAGAAAGTCACAGCTATAACTCACTGCTACTCCTTCGGAGTTTCCGTGAGTCAAAAATGAAAGTTTCACTGATTTTTTTTTCAACAAAATCCAGGCCTTGAGGAACATATTAAGTAATTATCAAAGTCAATAATTATATATATAAATTGATTATTCTGGATAGGGAATATTTTATATTCCTAAGAAGTTTATTCTCTGCGTTATTCATTTAATCTGCTTCCACACCCGAAAAGCGAAACAAAGTCGCTACAATCCAGACAAGTTCTAGAAACGGTCAAACGTTTTAAACTGAAAAAGATTCAACGCAGAAGACTTAATCTTTACTTCGTGGCTTAATGGTGCAACAAGTGTATCTATATCTTCTTCGCTTGCCAGTTACGTCTCTTTCTGTCCTAAATCCTTGCAAGAACTCTCGTCTGTTACAAAACACTTCTGGGCTATTTGTGTTCCACTTGTTCGTATGCAACCATCTGGTGTGGCGAGTGTTGCACCTAAAATCTTTAAAGACTCCCGGAGGTCCTTGAGGTCCTTTTCGGCCCCGCGAGCCTGGTTCCCCGTTGTCACCCTTCAGTCCTTTTTCTCCTTTAGGGCCAATGTTACCGAGCAAACCTGGCTCGCCTTTGGGTCCGGCAGAACCTGAGGGACCGCGCACACAATATACTGGGGGAATGGTGCTGACAAGTTGCTTTGGATTTGAGATGCAGTTCCCCGGGAGTCCAGGTGTTCCCGGGATGCCAGATGAACCACGATCTCCCTGCAAGAAAACAAGTTTTTCGAATTTAGTTACCTTTTATCTCTCCAAAAAAAATTTAGCCAATTTAATTAGATCAAGTTATCGACTTAGTCTTTCTTCTGTCGTTTCTATGCAGTGTCATAGGTTTGTCAAGAAAACAACAGTCAACCTATTGCGCTCAAAGCAAATAGATATTGATGAAACACGTTCTACTAGGGTTATACACATTTGTGCTCTTAAATTTGGTCATTGTACTATTCAGCGTCACCCTAAAAATCGTATTTATAGGCCAAAAATGTTGATACTCGTGTCAGACAATTATGCTCATGCGTTGCTGGCTGAAATTTCGCCCATGGATCCAAAGTACCACCCAAACAAGTTCCCAAAGCTTAAAACGCAACATTTTAATATTTTTGTTTTACTCTTAAAGGCGACGAACAATAAATGCGGAAAATCTAAAATATATAAAGCATGTTGATACAAGTATTGTATGGCAACAGTTTGGTATGTGTTTAAATCTCTTGTTGTATTGAAGCAATAATGAACATTCAATACAGTCTTGCAAATGGCCAAACGTCGTAGTCAGAAAGAAAAGACCCTCTCAGATGAAGGTGATGATAGATTGAGCAGGAGAACAATTTAGCTGCTGCTGACCAATAAGATAAATATTAGATTTGTAGCATTATGCTAAAGTGATGCAATACAATTGGCTATTATGCCAGCATTATGCTTGATGCTCGAAATTAAGTCAGAGATTATGCCGGCATAATGTGTCTAACGCTAACGTCTATAGTTTGGCGCGATTTTTACCCGCCGTTCGCTGGAGATCGACGTGTGATTGATTTCACTAATGTCATGTCACGCGGCGTCATTGTCCTGTCTTACACAGTACGATCAGCTCTTATCAATAACAACATTTTGCATTTGGCACTGTGGACAATGAGCGGTATTTTCTACTTATATAGTTAGCTAAGTAGATTTGGTAAACTTTCCAACACATTTCTTAAATTTTACACGCTATAAAGGCACTGTATTATCTCATATTTTAATATGCAAGGTTTTTACGACTTGCTGTCGACTGGATCCATAATGCACCAGTCGCTGTGAACCCTAATCCCCCAACTCCAGGCACATTGCGGGGGTTAGGCGGGGATAAGGCATAAAGTTTGTGTCCCGGTAAGCCAGGCGTTAGTCATCTTTAGACTATTGCAAGATATTTGCGGGGATAGACAGTTTTGATAAAATACCGAAGTAGCGCCTTGGAACTACAATCCTGGACAAAAAGATTTGGGACAGTTGATCTTTTTCGTCGCGCTTTACGCAAGGTTTTAACTATTAACAAAATGTAAGGCTCCCACAGTATCTCAAGTGATTATATCCCCCTAC
>JANCMA020214703.1:0-13121 GCA_024336925.2 Zoanthus solanderi | reverse complement strand
CGATCTTTATGTGAGAGATTGGGAGAAAGGGTTGAAAATCTTGAGACTCCCTCCAAATGCAGGAGAGTTGACAGCTATGAAATGAGCACATACAGTATCAGCACAAAAAATTATTTCGTCTGGTTTTAAGCAATCTATTGGTTATGTGTTCCCCCAAATGTTCTTACTGTGGAATCAAATCCAACGGTAATCATTCATTTCTTTATTCTTGGGGTTTAATCATAAATTAATCACCAAAATTTGGTGTATCTTTGTTGAAGTGGTAAAAAATAATAACCTACAACCATTCTGTGTTATTTAAAGTTGTAGTTTTGTAGAATTAGATACTTAAACTAGTATATCTAAGAGGTAATTAAATGCTGTGTTCAAGCAGAGATGATAAACTTCAGGGGCAGATCCAGAAATTTTGAAAGGGGGGGCACCTTACAGATTTGCCTTTCAAAAGGGGGGGCACCATTCAAATTCTGGTGTCTAGTAAAGGTTTATTTTAAAAAATGGATCAAGATTTTCCCAAAAAGGGGGACACAGGCCCCCGGGCCCTCCCCTAGATCCGCTTCTAAACCTATAAAAGGAGATAGAAATAAATATTCAGCCTATTTTTTAATTAATATTCAAATGTTTATGAAATGTCATTACGAGTTATTCCCTTTTATTTTCTTTAAGTTTAATTCAGAACAATTTATTTCCCTAAAATTCAGAACAGCAAGAAAACAAAGTGCATGCTAAAATACTATATCGAAACCAAGAATTATTGTTCAAAGGCAAAGTATTCCGAAAAGTTTCTTAATTCAGAAACAAACTACAGGCAAAGCACACTGGATGCTTTGTCTCAAAAGCAAATATACTGTATACCATTGGGTGCGCAAGGAATGTTGGTTAAAAAATGTTACCAACCATAATGCTTTGCATTTTGAACTCCATGCACCAAATAGGATGCTGCCTAGCTCGCTCACTTCAGGCTTGCTCACTACAGCACCAATAATTTATGTTCAAGACTGTTGAGATTTTAAAGGGAACCTTGGCTGTCCAACAATATTAATCTCAAATAAGAGTTTTTTTCAACTTGTGTCTACTTCAGCAGCTCAAATTTGATAATTACCTGTATATGATTCACACTAAGTGATTTTTTTGATCAATGAAACTTGAAACGTGACGTATTGCGTTGTAGTGCCAGACCCCGCTCGTTCATTGCTATTGTTTCTATCAATAGTACAGTAGAGTAAACCCTGTATATACTTCAGTTTTACTTTTACAGTTTCTCTTATTTTTGGTTAGATTTTAAAGCATTCATTTTCATTTCCCTTTTAAAAATTTACCGTATATTTGTTAGAATTATTAATAAGATTTAATTTCTAGGGATTCTTTTCCTTTAAAAGCTTTACTTACAACTTACCAGTTACTGCAAACCCAGCAATAATTACAGCTAAATAGCTCACATCTTTCCCAGCTTGTGCAACTGAAGAGAAATATGTATTTTAATTAGTACTTAAGCCAGACAAGTGCGGTTTGAATGACATGCCTATTGTTAATATATTTTCAAATACCCTTAGCTCCAACAGTAATCTGTGTTTCTGCGTCCGGCGATTGCTGAGCTATCTCTTGAGATGTTTTCTCGTTGTGGTCAGATGGTTTGGAAGATATTCTCCTATAGACGAAATGCAAGCTAACTGACGTTTTCGTTCTAGGTGACCCATATCTGCAAGTGCCAAGGTAACGAAATTTTGAACGTTGGTTTAACAGAACTGTCTGAAAGCTTTGAACGTGACAAAGTCGGTCTATTTTGTTCAAAGCACTATTTGGTTTGACGATTGAAGCACCATGAAGGCTAGCCCTCGTGTGCTGTTCAGTAATTAATTTTGCTGCCTTTGATATAAAGCTTAAATTTCTGTACTTGTAGTATCGCAACATAATAACAGGGATCATTTTGTTTAAACGGCCATCTTGGGATGCGAGAAAGAATGACGGGAAAAGTCCTGCTTCCATTCCTCACCAGTCGACCTCGGGCCAACTATTAAACGGCCAAATTATTTGAGCGTGCAAAAAAAAAAACGGATATCTTAAAAATTAATTTTGATTTGAAAACTAGTCACTTAGGATGTACAAGCACTCGTCTAGCCGAGTGACTTGGGACTAGATGATTTTTCATTCATTTCTCTTTAGGGACGATCTTGCTAATAATAAGGTGTATGCAGGATTTTTTTTCTAAATCTTCCAACACCCCCCCCCGTCCCCCATTATATGTTATCTTTGATGGGGTAGGTGGAAGGAGGGGATGGAGGGGGGAGGGTTGGAAGAGAAAAATAATCTGCAACCTTAAGAGAAAGGGAGAAAAAATCAGCAAAAAGAGCACGGTTAAGGAAAAATTCACAAAATTGGAAAAAATTCTCTTACGCTACACTCTTACGAAAAAAACATTCGTCTGCACGAAAAAGAATCTTGCTTGGTGTAAATATTCCAAATCCTTTCCCCCTCCAAAAACAAACCGTTTGAACGCTTTCTGGACTACTGCGATCACAAACTTGCGATCACAAGAATGCCAAAAACAATGAAAAGCCAATTGTCGATGTCCAAGCTGTCCGAGACCATTTCCAGCACTGGACGACTATTGTCTCCTCGAAGAATACTGAAACTCGGCAAAAGATAAGATAACACAGACAAACGAGCACTACATCGAAGCCAATAGGCCATTCTAGCTAGCAGTTCTTCGCTGCACAATTCCACAGTCAGAATGGAATACGCTAGACGATGTCATAGCCACTAATGTTTCCGAAGGTGACTAAGGAAAAACTCGGATCTGGTCTGAAAAACTCAAAGAACATTACGTCGGAGCAAGCACTCAAATGCAAAACTGCTATTATTTTTGGGCGAAAATGACACAGGCCGACCAAACTTCCATTTCAGCATGGAAGACCTCAGTACTTACCGCGGGCGCTCGCTGCTCTTTCGTGTCAACGCTGAAGAATTAAATGCATGAAAAACAAATTTCTATTCGGGCTCAACGAATCTTAGCCGTTTTGGGGAAGATATTTTTTACAGAGACGGCCAACGAAAACCGCAAGACCTCCCTTTCACCCTAGTCTTCGTTGTCATTCAAGCGATATCTTTTGAGGCAGCACAACAAATTAAACAAACAAGGTTCTTGCCAGCACTTTTATTGAAGAGCAAGTTCACTACACAGCTAAAACAAGAATTCAAAAGTTCCCCGAAAGAGTTACACAAGTAACGAAAGATCTTATTATTTTTGCGGCCATCCTAAACATCCCAGTGAAAAATGTCCAGCTCAGCGACAACCTTGCAACTACTGTCACATAACTGGCCATTTTACAAGATGTGCCAACAAGCAGCAAGGGATACGCGAGCGTCAGAACCAGCAGCCCAGATGACCGTCCAACCAGGACAAAAACAAGAACATATGCACCTGCTACAACAAGAAGAAAACCCCCTTTACGACTGCGATGTTGTCACCCAACACGAAAATTGTTGCTTAATACGAGACATAAAGCCAACAATAGACCATTTTATCCACCTCACGCTGGCAGGTTCACACAGATCCCTTTTCAGATTGACTCCGCCGCCTCCTGCAACATCCTACTATATAGATACCTAACCAAATGCCATGGGCCAAACTCCAACCAACAACAATTATGCCGTATGCCCGCCTGCCAATCAATCTGACTGGGCAAATCAATCTATGGGCGCAACCTAACATTTCAAGTAGTCAACACCGACCAACAAGCCTTTCCAGTACAGAAGCCAAAGTTTGGGCGTGCTGGCACTGTATGCAGATTTTGTCCAAAAATGCGTCGCCACCGATCGCCCATGTAACTATTCAGCCGCCGGTTTACCCACACCCTCACAAAATGCGTCCACACGCACATGGCCATGCAAGCTTTGGAAGTTTGAGCCTCGAGCTCATATCCCAAAACTGCACTTCACTATTCCAAGGCTTCGATAACCTTGGGCCACCTGTTGACTTCGACATGGATCCCAATGTCAAACCAACCCATGCCCCTATTCATTGCCAGCCGATCTCAAAACTAGAGAAAAATCAAGGCCGCTTTGGACGCCTACGAAGCAACAGCCCAGCCGATAAGAATTTCTCAACCTTCCGCTTGGATATATCCAATATAGTGGTCCGAGAGCGCGAACAGACTACAACTAAGCCTCGAAAAATCTGCGTATTTATGGACCCGTCCCAAACCCTCAACAAAGCTATTCGAAGGCCAAAATACATCATTCCAACCTTGGAAGAAAACCTACACAAGGTGTATGATTTGAAATACATGACCATAAGTAATGTGAAAGAAGCATTTCAAAACATATCCCTAACTTTGCGGTCATTCCTAATGACCACCATGTTAACACCATGGGACCGCTACGGATGGACAAGACTACCACTCGGAATATCATTGGCTTCAGAAGAGTGGCAGAGACGGATTCACATAGTTCTGGAAGGCCGCAGATGACATCTTAGTCCCTGGTTGCGGCACAACTGATGCAGAAGTAAGAACTGACCATGACAAATACTTATCACAGTATTTGAATGCTTTGAAAACACCAGATTAAGCTGAACATCGATAAAATGAAATTTCTCATTCGCCAAGCCATCTTCATGGGCCACCTCATCACTATTGACGGTGTCCGGCCAAACCCTGCCATTGTTAAAGCTATTCTCAAAATTCCCACCCCAAGGGACAAAGTAGGAATTCGCAGGTTTCTGGGTGCTATGAATTACCTCAGCAAATTTTGCCCACAGTTAAGCAACGTCACCAACCCGCTTCGAGATCTCAGGCCAAGGGTAGCGTACCTTCCCTGTGGTCAACACAACCCTAACAGGGTCTTCACGAGGCCAAAATTCTTGCCACCTCTGCACCATGCTTGGCCTACTACAACGTGAATTTCTCTGTTGTTCTCCAGGTAGACGCCTCGGACTATGGACTGGGAGCAGCTCTACTATAGTCCGCTAAACTCCTCCTTAGCAACACCTTCGACAAATCCTCTCTGTAACCGCTAGCCTATAGTTCAAAAAGCCTCTCCGCAACCAAGCAGCGATATGCAAAAATCGAGGAAGAATACCTTGCTTTAGTGGAAGCCTTCAACAAATTTGACCAATGGTGGCTCGGAAAATCAGATATCACTGTTCGTACAGACCACCAACCGCTAGTATCCATTTTCCAAAAAGACCTAACAGCAGCGCCGAAACGCCTCCAGGAGATGATGCTGTTTTTACAACGCTACAATTTCAGAGTTAGCTACAATCGAGGTTCCTTCTTACATCTTGCCAACACACAATCAAGAGCACCTTTGCAAGAGCACGACACATGTTCTGACAATAATGACACATTTCAAATTTTCAGAACGCATGTTTTCCACGTGAACCAAGCCTCGCTAACTCTAACCGATTCAACACCTGACCGACTGCGCAAAGCCACCGCCTCATGCCCCGACATGCAACTCCTTGAACACCGCATTATCCATGCTTTGCCGCCAACTAAACAACACCTACCAAGCCCTCTCCAGCCATTCTGAAACTTCAGGGACGAACTTAGCGTGGCAGATGGCCTCCTCCTAAAGTCCTCCCGTGTTATTGTCCCCACATCCCTGCGAGCAAACATGTTACACAAGATCCATTAATTCCACAGAGGTCACGAGTACTGCCTACGTTTTACCCGAGATGCAATCGTCTGGATAGACATGTTCGAAGACGTTGAAGTTCTTTGTTATTCTTGCCATACCTAAGCTAGGCATGGAAAGCAATCTCCTACCGAACTTATGCAATCTCATTCGATCCCCACAGGATTCTGGCAATTTGTTTTGCAATATCTTTTCGAGGTCGGCTGCAAACAACACCTAATCACAATTGACCACTACAGCAATTTTTACGAGTTGGATGAACTCCCCAATAGGCAGACAATGACCGTGATTAGCCCATTTCGCAAGCCACGGTATCCCAGTTCGTTGTCTCACAGACAACTGACCACAGTTTACCTCAATTGAATATAAACACCTTGCCAAAACATATAGTTTGGAACATTTCACCTCATCCATCCCCGTATTAGTCTCGCAGCAACGGCAAAGCAGAAGTAGCTGTGAGTGACGCTACGGCCATCATCAAGAAATCTAATGACTTCTATCTAGCACTACTTAATTCGCCATGTTCTAAACGAGGAGAGAACTGGGTTCGAGTTGGGACCGCAAACCATCTATGGATTGATTGGATAGACAGCCTGTTCGTAGATAATATGCCAGTTTGACAATATGGCGTCTCTGTCCATCCAATTAATTCATAGATGCTTTTCGGTCCAAACTCGAACCCAGTTCTCCCCTCGTTTAGAACATGGCGAATATGTGCAACACGCCCCCTTGAGATCACACCTTCTCACCTGTACAACACCTGATGGGAAGACACACTCGCTCCACCATTCCAATGCCCAAAGATTTTAATTTACTCATACCCAAATCTCCGAACCCCAGAGCAATATCAGCTGGAATAGATCACCGTAGGGCTGCGACCAAAGCACAGCCTATCAGCAGATCTGGAAGGTCAATCAGAAAACCAAAAAGATTCGGCCACCTTTATTGACTGAACAAGAACAATGGCGTTCCTGAGTTATTCAATGGAACAATCTATTTTGTCAACAGCTAGTTGAGTTTCTATGTTAATGGTAGCGTTACCACTTCTCTAGCCTATAGTTAGTTAGTTAAGTTTGGACAAGGGGGGATTTTGTGTATCTCTTACACTGTCTACAGCTCATGCGTTCAAGTCACGTTGCGGCTTAATTTTGGGAGCCAAGCTTTAAACTGGCATTACAACTTCAGTCCGGAGTTATATGCAAAATATTTTCTTGTGACTGTTGCCACGCAAAATGAACAGCTTAGCTACTAAGCAGGTTTTCAATTTTCAGTGCGAAGTTTCCGGCGCCTATTTTGCCCAATAGCCATATTAATATTCATCAACAGTTTCAGCAGCATGAGAATCTTTGCATTGCGAAAACATGTAAACCACACTGAACTCTTTCCAATTAATTATATACGAACTAACATTCGAAATATACTTCGTGAAGCAGCGTTGTGTTCTGGGTCGAGTACAAGATTTAACGAATAGGAAACATTCGTTTAAGACATTGCATTTAGGTGGCCATGATTTACAATTCCGCACTTTATACCATTACTAAAACACCACTTTTTTGCGTTATGAATTCATCATGACGGAGGGTTAAGTTATAGGGAAAAAAGGGCTGGCTGTTTCAAACTTTATTCAAACAGTAGGATTCAAAATAAAAGTTACATATCAAAATACTAAATATTTTAGAAATTTTTTTTAAAAAAATGATTGTTTTATTTTCCAAAGCACTGTGACTCGGCAAAAGGATGAAAATTCAGCTTAACTATGATTACTTGTCGACTTGAGTTCGATATTGTTTTTTAATCTCTTTCATGCAGTATTTAATTATATAAAAGCTCTTTTCATAAACGATTTCTCGTTATTTTATCAATCTTTTAGTTCATCTAAATAACATACGATATTAATAACATTAAAAGATGTGTAATATTTCCATTTTTCAACATTTATTTAACAATTCGATGATGAATAGAAAAGTATAACACTGCAATTTTTTGTACATCACAAATAGAATGTTACGTCGGCGTTTCAATAGAAACAAGTTTAGTAATAAATTTATATATAAGTTTTTTACTGTACTGTAGTGAAAAGAATTTATATACTGACCGGCCTTTCGGACTGTAGTCCTTTTTCACTACGATGTAAAACTTGTACAATGACTTTTCATTTCTTTTTTCCCCTTCTTTTATTCATTGACCAGCTAGTTTGATATTAATAATGTTATATACTGCTGCATGCACGCAGTCATGTCAAATAAAAACGATTTATAGTAATCAAATTATACATTTCATGCTTCTATAGACTTGAGCATCATTCATTTTTCATTATATTCACATATTTTTCTCAATCTGACCATTTCTACTAATTTTATAGGAAATATAAGTTTTATAACAAAGTATACAACCATAGTGTAATTGTTAGAGCATTTCTCGAAAATTAAATTCTGTTATCAGTTAAAAACTCATCTTCAACTGGTAAGTTCAATAATTTAGATGAGATACTTGGTTTTTGTTTTAAACTGTAATTGAATCAACTTAAGACTCACGAATAACGCTTGAAATAGTTTATTCAATTTATTAGGAGTCATCGGTCCCATACAGTGATGACCACAAACTGTTTTCAGTAAAATATCTTTTTGTTAATCCTTTGCTGAGAAGAAAACCACCATATTAAACATTTTTAAAAGAACAGGACTTTAATTTTAACTTCGCAGGAAACCAAACAGTCTCATTTAACAATTTGAAGTGCTTGTGTACGTGATCCACCTCTGGACTGTGTTTTAAAAAACTGACATGCACTATCTTATCCTAACAGAACAAGTGATACTTTAGAATATTGAACACTGGTGAAGGATATTTCAATCTGTTATCACATTCGCCCAGATTAGCCTTTAGGTTTTACTATTTTTGGGCAATGAAAGTCTGCAAAATATTAATCATTAATCTATGAAATATATTGAATTGAATTGAACTGAATTGAATTAAGACATTCTAGTTCCTATCGGAACAACGCCTGTATATAACATCTCATACTTTTAGATTTGAGAATCATTCAATTTCTACTAATTGTAGGAAATATAACTAAACTGATAAAAATAAATTAAAATATATTTAAAATATGTATACATGAGTTACTAGAACGAGTTTTTACTTTTCAACGTAAGTAAAAGGTAAATTGCAGTACGTAGTAACACTAGTTCATTCTGGACTGATAAAACTAAAATAAAGGATATTATTTCACTTGTAGAAATCTTCATAATGCTATCAATAATCAACATATTTGTTTGTTTTCGAAGTAAAGTTTTTAGACAAGTTTTTTGAATCCCTATGGGTACTAGTTGTGCCCCGTTATTAGCAGAGCTTTTCTTACATAGTTACGAATATGAATTTATTATGAAAAGTTAAAAACATGAATCAGCGTGGCACTGCGGTTCAACAAAACATTTCGATATATCGAAGATTTGTAAAGCATTAACAAAAGCAACTTCGGCAACTTCGTCAAAGAAATTTATCCACCAGAGTTAATAGAACTAAAGAACATTATATATACAGTTTCTCAGACAGAAACATCTTATCTATACATGCAATAAAACCCAGCATTTATGACAAGAGAGAGGACTTTCATTTCAAGAGAGTAAACTTTCAATACCATGTCTATGCTTAACAGTAACATCCCACAGAATCCAACGTACTGCATATACATATCTCAACTGGACTAAAAGCAAGTCAATTATCAACATTAAGTTGCTCGAAACAAAATCAAACTTTCAACTTAGCAGCAATTCATTGTAATACATTTTCAAACATTTAAAAAAAGAATGTACACAAATGTCAACGTTCGAATGAACGGCTGCACACTTTCTCGGATAAAAACAAGATTAAGAACAAACTCAAAATTAACAGTTACTCTGAATGAATTGCACGAGGACGATAAAAAAAATGTCTTTAGGGAATTCATACAGAGTTTAACTGATTGTTAGTTAATCCATTGTTCTCTAAACAAAGAGCTTGGCACGCACAGAGTCTGAGATTCAAATCTCTTCGTGTATTTTTATTGTAAAATGTTTAAATAAAGGCTTACTATATATTTCTAATAGCTGAAAATCAGCTATAACGCCCTTAGGTACTCTCCTATTCTCTTTGTGATTTGAGGCAGACAGGCTTCAGTAGGTTTTTGTGAAAAGATAGTGTTTCACCATTGCTAGTATTTATATAACACTTTCATTTCAGCCTCAGATTGTTTTTAATTTGTACTACATTTTATGCGATTAGAGCCTCACTGTACTTATTGGAGAAGCCTGAGATAAGCGCCGGGCACTTGAGCCATTAATGGTTTGTATAAAAATATACTTAGCCTATACAGAACACGTTTTATGTGTATGAGTCGAGGGCACAATGACTTCAAATTGGATTACAATGGTCACATCCAGGACATGCTTTGTCAGAGAAACAACAACAACAACAATTTATTTCCACTTTAAGTGCTCTACATAATAAAAAATAAAGAAATTAAACTAATTTACAGTGGTTGGACACCCGAAATAACTGTACAAGCTAAAGTAGTCGGGTGCCCATAAAAACTGAAACAAATTGGAAACTGAAACAAATTTTAAAATAACAAAAATCTTATTCTAAAATTTCTAAGAAATAATAAAGAAACTAAAGAAAAAAGAAAAAAATTACTCAGTAATTAGGGATATAAACAATGTAAAAACAAGCAGTGGATTTAAATTTAATCAAGAGAAAATGAATTTATCCATGATAAAGTGATTAATTTATTTCAACCAAGCAACTGGTCTAGAGACGCATTAGATTTAGAATTGTATCTTTGCAGAACAAGTAACATATACTTTAAATGTTTCTAGATCCTTCCTGCTCAGTACAAGTACACGTATTACAAAACAAACATACAAAATGTTAAAAAAAAACAATTATTGTGTTTTTAATTTTGATTATTTATTATCGTACTAATGTAATGACCTTAGTGGCCAAGCAGAAGAAATAAAACTAATAATTGGCATGGAGATTGTAATAAAAATTATTGTTCGCTGATCGATGTTGTTTTGGTCTTAAGAGACTCTGAAGTCTTTTGTCGTACTAAAAAATATGTGTAATAAATTACACTCCAAAACGTCATGATATTTCTCCTTTTAGAGGTGTACTCAAGCCTTTCATAAAGAAAGGTGTAGCTGTTTCTAACAGGTAACTGAGAATTAAAGAAGGGCTCTAGAAATATAAATGAGGAATATGTCTTTTTAGATAAAACGAAACGTGATCATTTGTTGAAACTGATAACAATCTATAGTGCTATTTTGTAATGATAAAATTCTTACTGACGTAAATAGGTAAATAAATAAATAATTAGGGAAATATCATTTCTATTATAACACTAACAGTTATACAGAGACAAACGACTACAGCTGGTCACGTACACCGACCTTTTTACTGACCACATACTTAATTTAATGAGTCGGGTTGTATGTGAGTTTTGTTACAAGTTGAAATTCTTTGTTTGAATTTTGATGCATCAATCAGTGTCAAGTAAGGATTGATGAAGAGCCTGCGTGCTTTTGTTCGTGACAATAATGGTACTATTAAAACATTGTTGAGATGGTTTTTGGTCATGTTAAACGTAGGGATGAGAATAGCATACTCTGGAGAAGGATGGAGCTGGAGGTGGAAGGTAAAAGGCCAGTAGGATGGCCAAAGAAGATCTGGAGTAAGTAGTGGAAGAAGACATGAGGAAGTTAAACATCACGGAAGATATGGCAGAGGTTAGAAAGCAGTGGAGGCAACCTACATCACCCCTACCCCTAGGAGTGGGAAACGAAGATAATGATGATATATTAAAGCCAAAATATCATTCTTTTACAATGTTCAAGTATCCCCTCAGACCACTCACTATTAGTACCATTTGATATTTGCCAACTTAAAAAAAGGAGGGTTTTTAACAAATGGTGCGATAAACGTGCACGAATGAAGATTCAACTCAAACTGAATAATGAATTTTTCTTCCCGGCGCAAAGCTAGCAAGATCTTCTTAGCTGCCAATGTTCCCTTTTTCGACTATTAAACTTGCTTTCAGCTTGTGTTATGTACGTGACTTGTTTCTTTTCATGGGCAGCTAGGAATCATGGTTGATGGAAATCATTAACATACAATGTGAAATTGGAATCATTAATCCAACTTGAAACGCAGGTTACTGGTTAGGTCATAAAAGCCACTTGCAAACTAGAATCTAAAGAACTGACTTTAACCACATAAAATCCGTCACGTTTTCGATGATCTTTCCATACAAAGTTAATATTGAGATTTGCGTCAATTTTAAAATGATTAACCCGCGCAATTTTCATCCCGCCTGATTTCCTTCCCGGTTCCAGGAAATCTAGTTGCGTCTGTTGCAAGTTTACATGGCTTGCGAGCCAACGCCAAGTGTTAATTTGCGCTAAGACAAATGTTTGTGACAAGAATGTCGACGTCATCCGAAACAGTTTGTTATCATATTACAAACAGCCTCATTCCTACTAGTAAAAGGTTTGGTAAATATATAAAGACTGAAATAGCTATAGTTTTTTGCTAGGTATACTCAGAACTGTTAAAAATTGATTTTTTTCGTTTCGATTCAAAAGCGTTCTGCTTTACTTGATATATAACTGCAGCACTGTAATTTCTAGAAATTGCTTTTCCCTGGGCAGTAGATGTAACCGCTTAGATGATGACGGTGGTATCTCCATAAAGTCTGGTTTTTATATAGTCGTTAAACGGTGTTTCAAATCACCTCAAACAACCCTCGACGACCAGAACGACTATATGGAAACCTAATCGAGACAACCGTAAACGACCGTAGACAACCGCAAACCGACTAAAAGTAAAGCAACCCAAACGACCCTGCATGGTCGCCTCGATAGAATCGACTTCTACTCGGGCGACCTAAAGGAACCCAGAGGAGACTCGAAAACTGACTGAAACACAATCCGAACGGAGAGGACCCACACGGACTAAACCACAGAAATCACCGGTTGTATAGGCTCGTTTTAGTCACCTCGGTCTTTCAAGTATTTTTGTTAAGACTTAAAAACGACCCGAATTAAACAACCCTTAACGACTATCTGAAAACCAGCCCTAAGTGGTTTAATAAAGTCAGTAAATAAATAACGTTATCACACTGAACTAGTTATACCTGTTGAACATCCGAAATAAACTTATAAAAAAGATAAAATGTTGATAAAATATGGCGAGATGTCATAGTTCACATCAAAAACATGATTCGAAACGTCTCCTCTCGTTTCTGCAATGACAAGAAACCGTGAGACAATCGAAGAAATAAAATATTAAAATGGTAAAAGTGTTTTAAAAAAGTTAAAACAAACGTTTTCGACTCATAGATTAGACTCAAATTACCTGTCTACTTTAAATCTAGGCGTACCCCGATCAGCTGGAAAAGAAATTCAATTTTAAGTGCTTTACACCGGGCAAAACGAATCTCATCCAATTTCTCA
>JANCMA020214604.1:0-13123 GCA_024336925.2 Zoanthus solanderi | reverse complement strand
ATAGGGTTACGTTGCGAATTAACAGAGATATGCTCTATTAACCAAAAACACCGCTTAAACTGAACAGTAACCTTAAGAAATAGCTGTCCATTGCTGCTTGCTTACTATTTTTTATGGTAGTTCATAGGGGTAAAACCCGCTACTAACGTGGCTATAGTGCCCATTTAGTGGTTTCAAGTTACTATCTGTACTTGAGTTCCTCGTTCTAGCCACATCCCACAAGCATTGCGCTTATACCATTAAAAAAATGTTTGATTAAAATTTTCATTTCCTTTCATGATTGAACTTTTTAGCTAAATTGCACTTAATTTTTCTTATCTTATATTATTCCTTTTTAATCATATCTTAGATAGGAGGGAATAATTTTGTGGGGCAGTGATCTCGTAGACCAAGAAGTTCCACAGCAGGGTCTCAATTAAAACAAAGTTTGACAAAAAAATGGTTTTAGATATTTTATTTCTGCATGAGAGGTCTTCTATGGTGTAGGATTTTTATCTACTCTTTAACCATTATATATATTTTTTATTCATGCTAATTAGTAGTCTGATGCAGTCAGAAGCCTAAGTAATCGCACCACTGTGCGTCTAGTTAAATTAGCTATAAACTCTACGTTTTCTGTTGACTGCACTAAAAAATTGAAGATGTTACCTGTATTTTTTTCAGTTATCTTTTATGTCGGCCATGCAGCCTTTCTACTGGGAAGTGTCCTTCTTAGCATATCACTGTTGTATAACTTCAAATATGAGGTACGTGTATTGTATATATATATATAAAAGTCAGAGTAAGAAGAAGAATCAAAATACCTATCTGCACCATTCAGATAAATACGGTTACTTTTAAATTCAGTGGTGGAAGAACTAACTATATGTTTGCACAGTTTGTAGAAGATATCTTTGAATTAAATGTTATTACGAAGAAAATATCCTGGTGCCTTTTTGTCAGTGAAGCAAGTTGTCAGCATTGCAATTTATGTGAAATGGTGTTGTGTGTGCTTGGAGTTGATGATGTTAAACTTTTATGTTCAGCGATTCTCTGGAAAAGTGATCAAGATTGATCGCATGTATGTTAAATAACATTTTGTTAGCTTATATCGGTGGGCTTTCTTTCCTTTGGCTTCAGCATTTGTTCCAATTTCTTTCTGCTATAGATGGGCTAGTTTGAACTGTTAATTTCATCATATTTCCTAATGCACCAAGTCGCCTTATCATGGCATTATGAAACGGTAAAATGTCATCGACATTTTACATCGACAGATTTTACATCAACATCAAGATTTTACATCGACATCGAGATTTTACATCGACATCGAGATTTTAGCTTTTGCGAATATTCACAGGTAACTCAGGCTAACTATTTGTGTAGGAGAGTTATAATGGAATGTGTGGGACACTGTCAACTCTGTCGATTTTAAGAATAAATATGAAATAAAGTCCGCTTTTACTTATTGTGTGCTTTGGTGTAGTTCTTGACAACCTTGAAAGAAATATTTCAAGTTTATAAAGTTTTTTTCCCTCCTGTATAAAGAAAAGGAAAAAACTACAGTTAATGATAATGGTAATGACTCTATTTCAATCTTCAAGCCATCACTAGCTGGCTAGTGGGGTTGCCATCTTTAGCACTTTAATGTAGAGAGAGCCCTTTCGCATGACAGACAAACACAAATAAACACGAAGGCCTAAAGTTTGACGTCTTCAAACACACACAAACACGAAGGCCTAAAGTTTGACGTCTTCTTCAAACACACACAAACACGAAGGCCTAAAGTTTGACGTCTTCTTCAGAGAAAACGCGAAATTCTAATCTTTTGCAGATATTAAAACAAAAGTAGCACCTTCTCAATCATTTTAAAACAACAAGTATTTTATCTGGCAGGTAATTGAGCTCAAACCTCCCGAACGATAGACTGCACCCTACCAATCAGTCTTACTAGACGGCTGTTAATTACACTACCAATTCATTACCTACCAATTACACTACCAATTCATTACCTACCAATTAGACTAGTTACCAATTCATTACCTACCAATTACATTACCAATTCATTATCTACCAATTACACTACCAATTCATTACCTACCAATTACACTACCAATTCATTACCTACCAATTACACTACCAATTCATTACCTACCAATTACACTACCGATTCATTACCTACCAATTGCACTACCAATTCATTACGTTTGTGAGCTTTAGCTAGCAGTGTTAAAGTATGATTTTTAAAAGTATTATGCTCATGCCCAGCTTTAGTGGCTGCTAGTATTTAGTACTGGTCCTGAAACTAGCCACACATTTAATAGGTCGGAGATTTGATTGAAACTTACCTGGTTCAAACAAGAGACATCGAGAAGGTGATGAAGAGTGCGAAGCTTGGTGGCTTGAAGGAAAAAAGACACGCTGCATTTGAATTGGCAAGTTTAGCAGCAACTGGAGAGGATACTAAGTTCAGAATAGTGGCAGAGGATGGGTTGGTATTCCATAAATCATTCAAAACATCTAAAAGCAAATCGTGTATTTATCTCTATGTTGGTGTAGAAAAACCTAATCTAATTGTTATTGGAGTGAAATATTGCCTAGCGTAATGTGGAGTCTAAGTGATACCCCTCTATGAACAATACTTTTTCGTCATTGTTATCAAAATTTGTTGTTGAAATGTACCTATTCGTTATAAAAATACCTGAAGCAAAATTTGTAGTTGTTAAAGAATTGATGTTAAAATATAAGTGTGGTTAGTGAAGTTCCTTCGAGCTTTACCTTTCGGACAAGATGTCCTGGGCTTCATCCCCGACTTTGCTGAGTTTTGATAATTTTTCCACCACAGTTAACTCACCTTTCCCTATGATGGAAGCTGAGAGCTAAACTGCGATTGATTGGTGTCCCGTCCAGGGAGAGTCAAAGACTCTTATCTGCATAACACTACAGACACCGGAGAAAAGTGCCAGTTTCATGATCCACTTGGTTCCTTAAGAATGTTGCTTTATCAAAAGAGTCAATTATATTCTAAATCTTTTTCGAGTCAAGTGGCCCATGCAGCCTGTGCTTATCTTCGGTTTCTGTAGTGTTAAACAAATGAGAGTTTTTGACTCCCCCTGGACGGGACACTAATCCATTGCAGGTTAGCTCCCAGCAGGTAATCATTTACTTACCCTGGAAGGATAGAAAGCTGAGTTAGCTTAGGCGGAAAAGAAGGCCGCACAAATATTCAAATCTTGGCAGAGCCTGGAATTGAACTGGGGACTTTGTGGTTGGAAGGCAGAGATCTTACCAACTGCAATAATTATTCTTCTGATAAACTGTTTTAAAAATTTGAGATAGATGTTTTTGATAATACTGATAAATGGGCAAAGCAGAATCAAAGCCAGTGTGAAAATACTCAATACTCTTCCCCTGTTCCTAAATCTTACCTTAACCTTGACTCTAATATGAACTCGAGGAACGGAAGGTAAGTTAAGTCGTTACCCTAGGTATGTGTAGTTTTCTGTTGATGTGACAACAAAATATTACGAATTCTCTCCTGGAAAAATTTAGTCTGGAAGTATCTTCAGTTGAGGTAATACTTATTTTTGCTCGAAGATCAGAGAAATTAATGAAGCTCACTACCTTTTTTATTTAATTTGTTTTTTAGTCTGACTGCATTGATGAATCTTTGTCTTGCAACAGATGAGGTAAGGCAATCGGCTTTCGATGTGTGTATTTTTATTAGGATCAGTGTTTTCATTTAAGTTAATTGAGAGACCACGTTTTTGTTTTATGGGCAGAGCTTCATCCTTCGATTTTTCTCAATGGAATTGCATTTACGATCTTTTGGGTTTAATGTTTCATCTTTTCTGCTCCAATTCTTGAAATAGACCATTAACTTGCCCTTTTTTGCTAAAAACACAAAAATGAATTATTTGGTTTTCTTCCATTTTAGGCGACACAAGAATATGCAACTGAAGCTGTTTGTGAGTTGCTCACCGTTCCAGCAATTCAGGTAAACAGCTCAAGGTTGAAGTTTCTGGAACCATTGCTGAACGTTGTGTAAGGAGCTGGCTCTGATGAACAACTAGAAATGCTATAAAACGAAAGGCCCATTTAGTTTTTCCATATGACATTTACAGTTTGTGATACATCAATTGAAATGGTGGTTGAGTGACTCAAACCGTTTTCACATGGTCTGAGTGGTGTTGGTTTTTCACTCCCATAGATTGTCCATATGTCTGAATGTAATCTTGTTTTTTTCCAGATCACCATTATAAAACAAAATCAGGTAGAATATATATTACTGTAACATCTATATACAAAGTGCTGATGTTTCCAGATGACTATCGTAATACATAATGGGGTAGAATCATTACCAAAGCTCTCTATACAAAGTATATTAAATGAAAACCTATGGCATTCCACAAAGGCAAAATTTAAGAAGACACTTTTTGTACAAATTCTTAATTCTTACCAAAATGCACCTTAAAAGATGCTTTTTCGAAAGTAATTTTTAAGATCAATGAACTCATTTTGTCCCGTTTTGTTTATGTCTGTGTTTTGTGTTGTAGTTGTTAAGTTATTCTTTTTTTTCTTTAGTATTACCTGACCTAAAATTGATAATTCAACATATTTGCTAATTGTTTTTTATCAGTTTATCTGCTACAATTAGCTTCTGTCTTAATTAAGGTTTATTTTCTAATGTAATTGTATAATGTATTTATAGACATTGAATACAGATTGTATTGTATTGTATTGTATTGTATTGTATTGTATTGTAAAACAATTAAGATGGCAGTGGGCCTATTAAATCTAACTGATTAATGTTGCAATTGAAACCCTGAGTTAAGTTATAGCGATTATAACAGAAGACAAGAAAAAATGAGTTCAGTTATCTATTTAGCTAATTTTATCTCTTACCTAATGGTTCTTTTATGTGTCCGCGTCGTCCGTGTTTAGTAAAAAGTTCAACAGGTTTGAACCACAAGATGTCATCTGTAAGAGCAGCGAGTCATTAGGGAAAGGTCCATTTTGATTTGTAATAGAAGAACCAGGGATAGAGATATTGACTGCTTTTTGAAAATAAAAATTCCTTCTGCCCAAACTTTTAAAAAAAAAAAACAATCATTTTGAGTAATTTTCATCCTTGGGTCAGCTGGTAAGATCTTTGACATCAAAGCGGAGGGCCTGGGTTCGATCGAGTTGAATATTTGTACGGCTTTCACTTCACCGCATCGTCCATAAACAGGAACATTAAACAGTTAGTCTTGTCTGCTAATCTTCTCTATAGGGGACTTGTCGATAAAAGCAGATCAATGCCCCGGTGTTGTAGTCTGTCCTTTGTTGAGGAGGACATTTATCCGGCTTAATATATATGTCGTATTTCCTCCAATGCACGCCAAGCAGCATCAAATATACGCCACCCTCTAAAAGGAGCCGCATCAACTTAAATCGAAATGACAATAAACACCTCCCTTTAATAAACGCCTCCCTCTAGTAAATGCGCCCCTCCAAAAGCGTTTTATTAGAATAATTGCCGGAAAACAAAACAATATAAAACGTTATACATAAAAAATTTTTAAAAATCTTGTAGATACTTGTGTAACAAATATTCATTTGATGGATTCACAAATAACTTTTGCATTAAATATGTCCAGAATCTTTCTAATGATGTCCTCACTCTTTTGCTCCCATTTTAAGTCGAAGAGAAGCAGTTTTCCATTCCTCCCCTTTAATTCTTCGTGCAGAGTTATTGCTTTTCATTTCTTTGTTGTAAGATCGATAAGGCTGGAACTATTAGTCCAACTTCCCGGTGACTTTTAGTTCCAAACATGTGCCCTTGTCTGCTTCAAAAAGTACAGTATTAGACGCATATTTATAATATAAAAGAAAACTTACCCCTGTTAAAAAACATATACCGAACAACTGCTGATCTCTTGTTAATTTTGAATGGATGACCACTGAGCACAATTTTCTTGGTGATGATCCTATCAGGGTCCGCCTTGTACAACGAGCCCGTGGCGACAAGCGTAACTGCTGTGGGCAGATAACGGTAATAAGAACTACAACGATTCCGCTCTCGTATCTGTTTGTTATAACTTGCTTATTCAAGCATCTTACACAGTAGTGGTTAATGTGGCAACCTGAAATTATTTCCAATTTCTCAAAACTTTTTCAATCTTCTTAAGCTTTTGTGTGGTTTCACTTTTTGTTTGTCTTTTTTCTTAAGAAACACTTTAAACGATGGTGGTTGTGATGATGATGATGATGATTATGGTGGGGGTGGTGGTGATGATAATGACAATAATGATGAGGATGAAGAGGATAATGATGTTTGATGATGAATGATGATGATTGACGAGCATGATGATAATTATGATGACGATGATGATTATGATGATGATGAGGAGGAGGATAACGATGATGAAGATAATGATTTTAATTACCATGGTGAAAGGTAAATATGAGGTTTATGGATAAGGGCGTTAAACCGTAGGTCCAGTCTCCCGAACTTCTATAGCGCGACTTAAAAGAACCCATGCACAACTATCGTAAAGAGTAGGGTGGGGATCCCGATGTTGTGTGGTCTGTCTCTTCTACTGGGAGCATTATTAATATATAAAAATAGTTGTGAGCTTCTGTAGCGGACGATCTACGGAAGTCTCTCAACTGTAATTGTTTGTAAAGCGCATGTAAACGTTTATATGGATAAATGTGCTATATAAATCAATGCATTTAAAGATAATGAATAAGTTGATGAATGTTTAGAACAAAACTTCTCACCCGAGTCTTTATCCTCTCTGAAGACAATAACAGGGCAGGGTGGTAGGATAATTGGCGCGTACACTGTAGCCACGGTCACGTCTTCTTTTGGCAAAAAACGTTCGTACTTAAACAAAACAAAGAATAAATCAACATCAAATTCGTGTCTAATAATGTGACAGACTATCGACAAAGCCCTTGCATCACGACACGTTTCATACTATGCTGAGCTTCCGTTCCATTGAAACATGAATGCCGTAAACAGGCCCTTTGCAGTTAGAGGTTATGTGAGGGTAGGTTACCATTAGTTAGAATTCATAGTTTCAAGTCTCAACGTTAAGTGCTTCAAAAATAACAGCAAGTATAAAATCCATTTTTTTAGAAAATGTATGTGAAAATGGTACTGGAGTCGTACAAAGTCTTAGAAAATATCCTATTTTCTGTTGCTTGGTCTGTTTTACATATTTGAAGTCAATAGCTGAAACTTTTCCATTTTCCTAATGTCAACCTGCTCCATTTCTGGATTCCATTTTGTCATCGCTGATTGACTTAAGGTAGCTGTGGTCACATGACCCCAACTGCAAAGAGCCTATTGCAAAACAAAAGTATTATTCACAAAATAGTTCAAAAAATAGTTTTTTCCAAGAAAGTAAAAGAAATTGTAGATGATTGGAAACAATAGGCTGTGTTACGTGATCGATGTTTCGGATGCCCTGAGATAAACATTTGTCGAATTAAATCCTGGACAGTAGTTATTGCGAGATTCATTGAAGAATGCGATGTAGTATGCATGCCAGTCAAACAATACTGAGTTTGATTCTCAAATGGGCATTATTTAGTTTAGCCATGATGAGGAATGGACAAAATATGATATATTTAAGAACAAACATTTAATCTGGCAAGGAAACGGAGACAACGAAAATGGCAGAAAGTGCTTTTGAGTTTTTCGTTTTGCCGTCAGTTGAAAAATAGTTGGGTCAAAATTTGCAAGACGTTCTTGAATTTTGTAGCTGGCAGTATGACTGAAAACAAAACTTTCTCAAAAGTGTATGGAAATAGCCACAGCTTTCGTTTTTCATCAGCTGAAATATATACATTTTAAGACATGTTCTGGCCAAATTCCTTCCAGTTTGGAAGTTTTAGTGAGCGAAGTTTTGCGGAAATAAGAATCACAAAACTGTTCAAATTGCGAAAAAGCTGGAGATCGATCGCGGGACCTTGTGGTTAGAAAACAAAGATCATAACAACTGTGCCAACCCTCCGTACTTATAACAGGTATATATTCATATAGATCTATTAACCCTTTCAGTGCCAGTTGTATTTTTAAATTCTCCCAACCTGAGCCCATACGTTTCATTGAACAAATTTGAGAGAATTTGACTTTTAATCTTCAGTAGTTGGCTTTGTTTGATCAATTCCCATTTTCTCATCACCAAATGTCATATTTTGTATGTGTTATATAACGAGAAGTTGGTTGTTGATAACTGACTGGCACTGAAAGAGTTAATGGCATAACAAGTTGTGCAACGTAGTTTAAATAATACCAAAAGCACAAAGCAATGCACTAAAACTGAAAACAAAAGCGGAAACTATAAATATTATTACATTGTACTGTTTTCCATTCCATAATTATTTTAGAGTTATGTTTCTTCATGTTTATGAGGCTCATAGTGCAACTACCTAACTAGAGAAGTCAAAGACATTGTAATGTATACCTTGAACTTACTACCAGATGTGTGTTGAGAAAACACAGGACAAGCGCTGAATCTTCTATAACCACAGTGAAATACCAGCCGCTCCTGTAGTGATTATAAAAAATAACTATGTATTAGGCAACAATTCACGTGAATTCGTCGTAAGTACAACGTATGTACGATGGTATTCGAGGCTCAGAGAGCCATAAAGGAGAGAGGATAAAAAGAACTTGATAAGAAAGCAAAGAACAGCGTGGAAAAGATTTGAAAATATGGATTGGGGCACAGGCAGAGGAGATAGAGGAAGCGGCAAAGAAGAGAAATCTGAAAGCAGCATTCAAGAAAATTAAAATCTTGACAGGGAGAAGGTCTAATAGTCCCCTCTGGTAACAGACAGAGGGCAACATAATATCTGATGAGGAGAGAAGGGGAATACTTCAGTGAGTTTTTTTAACTCCTTACCGCCACATACTCCAATAGAAAACAGATATCTGAACAGACATAACGAAAAAGAAAAACATCCCTAGCAGACATCCCTGTAGAATTTACTTCCGCTCTAAGTTTTGTTTCCGGTATCCGAAAAGAGACTAGACCCTAATTTACATCTTTTTGCATTGTGGGAAGAGAAAAATTGAGGAATCCTAGCACATGTTTTTTTTTTTTTTTTTTGTAAAATCTTTCTGTTTTGCTAAAAAAGCCACAGATACTGTAAGTATTCTGACGATAATTTTTGTCGATAATTTTCTCATTGAGCATTTTATTCATTATCGCATTTATTATTTAGTGAATTGTTAACCAGAATGACGCATTCAAGTTTGTGAGATAAGTTGAGATCTTACAATCCCTATTTAATGAGTAGAACTAGATGCTGACCTTTGCGACCCAAAGTATAGTGAAATAGAGAGAGCAGTTAATCGCCTTAACAAAAACATAGCAGCAGGTATCGATTAAATCACAGACTGGAAGCCAAATTATGATCGAATGGTTGTTGAGAGTATGCACCGCCGTTTGGAGGATGGAAAAAGTACCTGATGACTGGAAGAATAGCGTTATCAATAAACTGCAAAAGAAGGAAGACCTCACTATCTCGAGCAACAACCTTGGTATCATATTTCTAAGTATAACTGGCAAGGTCTTTTGCACTATGATCCTTATTCGAGTAAGAGATACTAGGGACAAGCGCCTAAGAGAAAATCAAGTTGGCTTCAGGTCAGGTCGATCATGTGTAGACCAATGCTTTGCCTCTAGAACAGCTCGTGGAGAAGTTGTTTGAGATGCAATACCCCGCAAAGATTAACCTCATCGATTTCAAGGCTGCATTTGACAGCATGCATAGGGACTCAGAAAGATGTCAACAAAGATAGTGAGGGTGGTCGCCAATACTATTCAGTACACTCACCGACTGGGTCTATAAGCATTCCTTATGTAAGAACGATATGGGCATCATACTGGAGGTTCCCGTTAGCGAAAACAAATATTACCTGACTTGGATTTTGCAGACGATATTGCTCTTACTGACGAACCAGAACAGCAACTGCAAACTGAAACTCACAGGTGGAAGATAATGCTAGAAATATAGGTCTCACTATCAACTCCAAGAAAACCAAAGTAATGCCCATCTCAAGAGATCAGCAGGATATCAATACCATTTTACCAAACCAGGACATCTATCTTGGATAACGTGAAGAAATTTGTCTACCTTGGCAATACAGTCACATAGAATGGAGATCTTAGTCCCAAGATTAACAACCGAATTGGAAAAGCAGTAAATGCAATTAGCGAACTTTAACCTATAATGAAGCATAGAGCCATCAGACTTGAAACGAAAACGCAAACCTACCAGTCAGTAGCAGTATCCATGTTGTTAGACGGTGCCGATGCAAGGACCAGTACAATGCAACAAGTGAAAAGCGTTCCATAACAGATGCCCGAGACGAGCCCTTGGTGTCAAATGGTGATTATGTCACCAAAGAGAAGGTCAATAAGTGAAATGGAATTTCTATTTTAAGAAGAAAACGTCTATTCTGGTTCGCGCACGCCATTCACATGCCACCGACCCGTCTGCCACGCAGATTGCTGTTCTGAGAGCCATCAGTGCTACCATAATTTTAAACGATATCGTTCCTCTCTTACGCTCCATCATTTGATGATATCTTTGAAACCGTCCCCTTCTGTACAGCTTGCGTTATTTTGTAGTCGTCCTTAGCCGTTTTGCGTTTTTCATTGTTAACTCATTTGATTTGATACTTTCTGTTACTCAGGACGATACAAGTTGTTAGACATGTTACTCTTTAAGTGACTCTCATGGGCACACCTCCTAAACAATATGAGTTGCATAAATGAGTCTCCAAAGGACGAAACAGTAACTTACTATCCGTCCAGATTAATCTTATGTTTTTGCGGAAGTTCTTAATTAGATTATTGGCACTTCTGTTCAGTAAACTTAAAACCAACTAAACGTCTGCCCATTTTTCACTAGACACCAGGCTGGCACATGCTCTCGAATAACACGCTACGCATGACATTCCGTCACTGTATACCACTACATCGCTCTTTTTCTCAACAAAGCATTTAAATTACTTAAATTGTTACAACTTAATTGTGTTAACGCCACTTAATTTTCAAATACACAAGAGGTATCTGCCAAAGGGTGAAGTAGCTGGATTCATTATCTAAGACAACGAAACAACATCTTGTGTCAACGGTTGAGAATGTGGTTGCTGCAGTCAGTTTAGGTATGATTTTTTTCCACTGTTGAGGTGACATGAGGCTGTTGTTTGGCTCTGTTGATTTCTTTCAGATCTATATAAATCCGCAGATACCCACTGGGATTTCCTGAATGCAAAACTCTTAGCTGTCTGTGGTGTCAGCATGTGATGTGCTTGGGCTCTCTATGGTCATTTACGCCATAAAAACAAATTTGAACTTTGCCCCTGTCTTTGAAATTTTTTTTTTTCTTTTTGGAATAAAATGAACTATATTTTCTCCTTTAAGCTAATCTAATTATTTCTTAGAAGATTTTATATGTTGTATTAATTTCCTCTTTGAATTCAAAATCTATAGCAAGTTTTTGCAATGTAGTAAAATAATGCTAACAGGTCTGATGCATTTTATACTCTCTTATGAAAGTCGCACCTTAAAAAAACTGGATTTGATCTGGGATTCACAAGTTGCTGATAGCGCTCATGTGAGACTGATATCTAACGATGTGATGTACATATCTCGGCCTTTTGTCAAGCCCATATTAATAGGTAAATACATTTTTAAACTCATTATTCATCAGTTTTTGTTATAGTTTTATTTCATTTATTTATTTATTTATTTATTTATTTATTTATTTATTTATTTATTTATTTATTCAATTATTTATTGATTTATGATTTATTTATTTATTTATTGTTTTGGCAATTCACTCCAGTTTAAAACTTAAAAATTTATCAAACTGTTCAGATTATTGTTTTCAAGCCTGTCCTTACTCTCTTCTGAGTAGCAAACATCCTCTCGCACTCTGCATTAACTCACAAGGGAAGTCATACAGATTGTTGCCAGCTTGGTCAAGTTTGGGTAGGCTACTCAGATTTCTCTGGGTATTAAGGAAGAAGACAGAAAGCAGGTAGCCACCTTCAGATGTATTCAAAACTACAACTATTACTGTGAATGAATTTCGGGTGTTAACAATGTTTTAAACCAATCCTTATGGTTTTGTATGCACCTTAAGTTATTATTAAACAGAAGCCTGTGAACATTTATATAGCCAATGAAAGCTATACAAACTCAATCACATTAGAATGTTTTGCTTGCCTTTGACTTGACTGGTTCAACAAAACTTTTGTGCCTCCTGATAACAAAGTGAAGCACTGACATCTGGAACAAAAATGTAGAAAATTAATGCGTAAAAATAATAAAACAGTTTCTAAAATGAAAACGACTAATCGCCCTTTCAACAATAACATGTTCTTGTTTAAAATAAATACAAATTTTGTTACAAATATAGCTAAAGCGTTTTCGACACGAATTCACGCTTTCATTAACTAGATCGAGGTCAAATGAATGAGTTCAAATCAAATGTTCCCCGCCTGGTCAACATCTCGAAAACTGTTGACCGACCGATGAACACTGTTGTCGCGCATCATGTTTGAGAGCGGGAAAAAATTAACAATAGTGGTTTATTCTGTTTATGCTATAAACAGCAAAACACTTATTGACTGCTCCCTCAGGAAACATCTGTTTTGTTTCCCTAGAAATCATCGAGATTCTCGGAAAACAAAACACATGTTTCCCTCGTATTAAGTATTTAATGCTTAGGCCTTCAATCCTCTTTAAAGGACAAATAATATGCACTAAAGCTAGAGCAATAATAAAAATCAAAATTATTTATTCTCTATTATTTTTATTGTTGCTGTCGTTTTATTCTTTAAACTTCTAAAAAATGCGAATCGTAAGCACAGTGGTATGAACGGTTTGCTTCATTACAAGAAAGAATGAGCTAAGAGAACCTATCCCCCATATTGGGCTTTGTACCCATCATGAGCCCCGTTCATCTATTTTAAACGGAACGTGATTGGCCAGAATTTTTTTAAGTTTTCTCGCACGTCCATGGATAGCGAAACACAAAACTATTTGGCGCCGTTATGAAATGAGCCGCGCGGGGATTGGTAACGAGTTTCTAAAAATAGCACGACGAGTGGAGCCCCTGATAGGGTCCG
>JANCMA020214508.1:0-13124 GCA_024336925.2 Zoanthus solanderi | reverse complement strand
TGTAGTCTCTGCTCTATTGAGTGGCCTCAGGTATACTGTAAACCCCTCCATTTCCTCCGACCCCCTCAAAAAATATATGTTTGACCAAAACGCCAAACCGTCTGCTAGCCAAAGCTTAACCCTCTTGGAGCCACGGTTTGACATCTGTCATCAAACTTTTCCTATGTAAATTAATCCCCCTTGGGCTTTCTTTACCAACTGCCTAAAATGTGACAGTTTATTCCCCTTTTTGTCGCCTTCATGGTGTTTAAGTGAGGTACCACAGGAGGCCCAACTTTTAACATTGAGCTAACCATTTCTGAGCACGATGGAAAATCATTTTTCTTGGTTAGACGATTATTGCATGTTTGCAAATGCAGTTCCTTTCATTACTCGTGGCCAAAAGCATCGAGTCGCTAAGACTGGGCTCCATTTTTGTGTGTGTGTCAAATATAAACGCATGCGTACATTTTGCTTCACCAGTGTCTTGGAGCTTAACCACGAATTCATATTTCAAATTGAGTGCACGTGAGCGAATAAACACGCAACAAAAACAACCTTTTATTAGCATTTCAAAGCCTTAAATGCCTTTAGAACATAAAATTTACGAATTTCATCGAGTCGGGTAAACTAATTTGTGTTTTTGAGAGCATGAATGCGTGTATCAACGGGAAAAATAAATGGTTCGAATGCTGGTGTTTATATAGTTTATACTCAACGATTCCATGCAAGGTGCATGGATTAGGAGTATTTAACGGTCTGATTTCATTTATCCCTGTTTATACTTTGGGTTGTTGCAGCAATTCTAGAGTTCAGCAGAATCAAGTTAGATTCTGGAAGAACCGTTGCGTTATTAGTCGTTTGTAAATATACTCCATGAGTTATGATAACTAACCGCAACGATGCAAGTAATCTTGATTATACATGTTTTATTTATATTATATTATATGATATGATATGATATGATATAATATGATATTATATTATATTGGTCTCATATTTTATTATTGTCTTCGTCGCCTTGTTTAAAATGTCAATTTTTCCATGTGGATATTAATGATATGTATTGGATATTTTGTATTTTTAAAATTCACTTGCAGTGCTCAAACAAAATATTGATGTATTTTGTTAAGAGTGAATAACATTTTTATAAATTGCAAAAGTATGATTCTTATAAAAAGAAAAGTGTATATAATAGCATGATTTGCATGAGGTATTTGACGCAAGTTCCACTCGTGATGTTCATGATTTTACCTCTATTAATTGTTCAATTGATCTAGCAAGCTTTGTGATCTGGTGATTGGTTTAAAATTTTTTGCGCCGTCAATTAAACGTTACCCTGTTTTTGATTCGTTCAAACTTCTGTGCCGCGTACACGAAGTAAGAACCATATTTTAAAATCAAGCAGCGGGCGAGGAACAAAGTGTAAAGTTTACAGTATAGCATAACAAGAGACATTGTGTAGCTGGCTACACCCAGACCAATTTGTGACCTCAAAGATAAAGAATTTCATCAAGAAAGTTAGAAATGAAGACGAAGAAAAATTAATTCCAGACTCCAGTCTTTGATGAGCGAAATAAAATTTTCTTTGAATTGCCTTTCTGCCAAAAGAATCAGAACTGAGTTATAACAACTTTTTCTACTTTTTATTTGTTTGGACACAAAAATTGAATATATAACCAAACTAGTTTTCATGATACGATTAAAACCTTGAAACAAAAATAGTCAGAACCATTTTAATTTCAAAAAACCTTGACTTAACACACATCAACCGGCTTACCTATTAATGGCATATAATAAGATCATCGTTTTAAATAACAACAAATTAAAGATTTCTGTCTTTTTATATGAAAGTTTAGGGAAAGACACAAACAAAAATTTAAGTCAGCTAAAAGTTAAACAATAAGTTAAAACCTTAGCTCATTTTTATTGCTGTCTTCCTGGGACCCTGATCGTTTAGACCTTGAAGTAACAATTTTATATCTAAAAATTAAACGCCTTTTCAAAAAGCAGTATATGCATGAATTAAAGAGTTTTTTCGTCCTTGAAATAAAGAGAGATTTTTTTTTTTTTTTTTTACAATCAACTTACGCAAACGGACTTCTTGGATTTCATATTTGATGTATCAACAAATCAGCAAAACTGTCACATTATATAAGTTCCTTAAACTGAGTGCGGGGGAAGGCTTGAGTGAGTAGGCGTTTCTTTCAAAATGAATAAATTTCTTTCCCGTACTAATGATGATGACGCACTTCAGTTGGACACCCACGCGCTTGTGAAGCAATATTATCATTTGCAGCTGCAAATAACAGATTATTCGCTCACAAGAAAAATTGTTTGTGGTTTTGTGCAATGAACGTTTTCGGAGTTATATTCCTTCTTCAGTTTTAAAATATGCATATGTTGGAAGCAGTTGAAAATGTTAATTCGATCTGGGTTGTCACACTAATTGGAGTTTCTTATAGTAGTTATTCTATAGCAACCTCGTTCTTAGGGCTTTTTTCTGTGTGGTGGATGCGACGAAGTTGCGGACGGACCAGTGCGCGCCCTGGGCTACCCAACGAGACCGTCGGGAAATTTAACCAACCATATAGGGAAATGTCCTACGAGGTTGCTCTATAGCTGAGCTGCAAATTAACGCCCTGAGACCGTTGCAGTACGAAGTACTGAGTAAGAATTCAAGTCCAAATCACCCTGTATAATGGTAAAACTGATTATATATAGAATTATGTGTAAAGCTACCATGGTTTTAGCTGTCGTTTATTTCTTATAGTTCATACATGTGCGCGCATGGGCAAGCAATGAATGGGTATCGTGGGGTGAAATGTCAATGTAGGTCCTCATTCTGTCGAAGCAGTGAAACCAGAGTGGTTGAGCTAGTGATCGAGCCTCAGTATAATTCTTAAAAAATTCTTACTGATTTCCGAAATCTCAGGCTCATGATTCTTATAAACTGGATTCTTATAAAAAAAAAAAGTTTGTATAGCCAGAGCAGTTACCAATAACGTACAAGGCCAAATGCAACCGGACAAAATTCGTAATGAATTATTCTTGCGCCAACAACTGATCAACGTTCGTAAGCTTGGGACTGGGGCAATAATACCTAATGAACAGTTACTTGTCTCGACCTTTACCTTTCAAGCAGGTTTTGTTATTATTAGTGTCGATCAACTGATTGGCAAAGTGTTCACTTAAATAGAATACAAACCACAATTGGTTGTGCATTCCACCTCTTCCTGAAGTTGTTGCGTTCCTACGGTAACAAAGTAGGGCTGAAGTAACACATAAAAGCTAAGCTCCTTGAGACCTAATTACGAACACTAGTTTTTTACGAAAGCTAACCTAGCAATAGCCACATGCATTCATTGACTGCCTATTTTAATACAATGTTGTTTTATTAGTATAATAATTGCAATTCTTGTTTGAAAAAAGTCAACGATCTCCTTTGCTATTAGGCAACATGAGGATTGCTTCGCGAGAAGCACGAAACTCGGAGTTGCAAATAAATGTGTTCGAAATAATCCGATTTTATCAATCAATTTATAGCTCTGGCTTTCATTGAGCACTTTTATAGTCTTCAGTCTATCCACTTGTAGTTATATATATATAATAATTGTATTCTCTTTGTTTTGAAAACAAAGGAACTAAAATTCCATCCCGACAAGACTCAAGACTCAAGACTCTCCTCTTTCTTTATACTCATTTAGAAAAATACCAAAAAATACAAAACTGGTACTGATGTCACGATTTGTAAGAGATTGTCTCAGCATCATCTTCATGACAAAATAAAGTTGTTTTTTTATGACTGTTGTCTTTTTAATGTTGTACTGTAATGCCCTTCTCAAAATGTAGAAATCAAAAGTGCTAAGTACGTGTTTTAACCCGTTTGTTAGGCCTCGTCCACACTATGCCGGATAAATTGAAAACTCAACTTTATTGTTACGGTTAGGCCTTCCGTCCTCACTTCGTACGCTTTTTTGTTTTAGTGTGGACGGAGAACTTTTTGTCAGTCGCACCTTTTCGAATACGCTGACGTCATTTTGTCATGTGATTTCTCTTCCCGAGTCTGCAAGTCGAAAGCAATTGTGCCAGCTGAAACCGGTATAGTGTGGACGGAAAACATTTTATCCGTTTTCATGTGTGGACGCAAAACATTTGTCCGTTTTCGCACCTATAAAGTTGCGTTTTCAAATTTATCCGGCATAGTGTGGATGGGGCCTTAGTTGATTTAAATCATGTCTAAATTTTCTGTATTCCTTCTTCAACTACTTTTTGAAAGCACTCCTAGAGATACTATTAGACTAACAACAAATCTCAAAAAAATTACGGCAGTTTTAACACTAAACATGTTTCGACAAGTGTCTTGAAAAAAAAAACTGAATAAAATTGTTTCCATTGCTAAAACATTTTGTCATTCAAACGGTCAACTCCATTATGATTTTTATAAGCGAATACTTTTCAAGAACAGAGAAAGATACAATATTTTTCAAAAAGAGCAGATAAATATATATTTCCGTTCTTACGCTTTTTGATAATCTTTTTAATGTTCCATGCCTTTCGCTTTGAGTATTTTCTTGCATGGTTAAAGATTAAAGTTTTAAACTGTCGTTGAGTTATGGGGCCTTTTTCAAGCAGGACCACTGAACTTGCAACAAAATCCATATGCCCCGGTCGAGACATTGAACAAACATCAATAATGAATTCTCTGAAAAACCTGTAGATAGTTTAGTTGAAACTGAGAAATATGAACTTCTTACTTCATTTGAATAAATTGCAAATCTGACAAAGTAATGCCCTTATCTATTTTTTTTAAATTGGTTACTGACGTATTAATTTCAACTAGAAGGCTAAATGTTGTTTGATCGTTTTGGAAATATATCACACTAACTCAAAATATTAATAAATTAGAATTTGAAATCTGTTTTATATTAATGTAAATTTTAACTTGAAGTCTTAAATATTACTACACGGTCAATGAGGAAATAATATTTGATATAAAAATTAAAAAGAAGATTTTAGTTCATGTCAAACTCGACTCTGAAGTTGCTTTTGACCTTTAAAATCAAAAGCAAGAAAATTCCTGTTTGATGTTTAGTTGATTTATTCTGAGTGAAGTTGGTGACATCCGACAAATAATATAGATTGTTTACGTCAGAGTGCGGAAGCTTTAAAGACCAATAACCAATTACCACTTGGAACTCGGAGATAAAAATAATTTTATCCCACTTGAGTCTTGACTAATACTGATTAAAATTGTTTACAATGTAGAAAAACAACTTTGTAGCGAAAACGAACTTAAAACACTCTCTTTTTTTGTATTTTTTCGTTTGTTTCTGTTTAACACATTCGCAATTTTCCCACACACATGGTGATTTTTTTTTGTGGTTTTTACAGTCAATAAAGATAGCTTACCTCTTTTCTCGTAAATTTTTTATTGGCTAAGCTTCAAAGCCATAGGCAGAGATAAGCAGATATGCTAGGAAATATTCAATTACCATTTTTCAAAAAAATCATGCCTGTGGTAAGAAAGAATTAGTCAATTTTGAAAGTGTAAGGAAGTTTCGGATATTAAGAGAAACGGCTATGAAATTAAATTAATTTTTGATCTAGTTATCTGTTTGAAAAGAAGTCCAAATTTCTCTTTTCTTGCTGAAAAAGAGCCCAGCTGCCTGTCACGTGACCAAGGTTCCATACTTGTCAATTACAATTTATTTATATATTCCGATGAGTTGGGGAAATTATGTCGAGCGCTTCTTCGTATGAAGAGGACAACATTGATAATATAGCCCTTCTCCCCAAAAGGAAAAAAAAGTTAAAACGAGTGAGAATTAATAAGAGTAGACTATACGAGGGACAGAACATTACACTCGTCAGAAATAGCGGGATGTGTACGCGCAGAAAAGCGCTGATTTTTAGTAGCGTGTCTGCTGTAGTTTTGTTCACCGTTGCCCTCGTTGCGGTTTTCGCTCGACCATCCTCAAGTTCAGAAGATCACTACGATTCCACGGAGAAAAGATCACCATTTGAAGACGCAATATTCGAGGTAGAGCAGCAAGACGAGAGTATATATAAAGACAAAACCGGACAGCCATTTTCTTGGCAACGGATAAAACTTCCCAGTAACATCAAACCTGTGCATTACCGTGTCCACCTTCGACCAGATCTTTCAACTTTTGAATTTTCTGGTAATGTCAAAATTTTAGTTAAATGCATTGAAAATACAAGAACTATTTATTTTCATACAAGGGATTTACATATAACGAGACATCATGTTTATACGCTTCCTACTTACGATGAAAATTTCGAAGAATTACAAAAGACCACGAATAGCGGAAGAGAAAGCCCCAAGCTTCAAATGTTTGCTGTGGAACTTAAGAACGAGCTTCAAGCGGGAGAATATTATATTGTTTACGTCGAGTTCAAAGCCTCTTTAAGCAAAGGCCTTTCAGGTTTTTATAAAAGTTCCTACAAGACAAAAACTGGAGAAACACGGTAAGTAGTGAAACTTTTAAATGTTTCATGAACAGTAGGTATAACTTCGCAGGTATAATAATAATATGCCTTTTTTGGGTTCATATAAAAGCGAGAAATCTCGTGAAGGTTTCGAATTCATCTTTGTTCAAGCTAAAATCTGCTCATGGTTGGAATTTCACCAGGTTTCATGCCGCCGTATTAAAATTACGGCTTTTTATTATTCTACCTCTATGGATAGTGCGAAAGTTCCCGTAACTACATTATTTTGTAACTTGATCAATGTTAAGGCCTAAGGGAATTTCTTTTTTAAATTGGTTTGATTGATAGTCGTGCAGGAAAACTTTCGAACAAGATTTAGTTAAAACCCCTTGTTCTGGAACACCGGACTGCTGGTTCTATTTTTCCGGTCGAGAAAATAAGTTTCAAACAATAGAAACAACATATACGTCTATGAATAAAAGAACTTTTTTTAATTTTTAACTTTAGTCTTTATAGATTTTAAATAACAGTAAAATAATCCATTTGAAATTACTAATATATCGAAAAAAAATTTTTAATTCAAGGCCTGTTTGTGCGAATAGCTATTTCCATTAAGTTTTCTTTCTTTGTTGACATAACCATCATTGAAAGGGAAAAAAGTATTAAATGATTTGATTTCCCCTCCCGTCAATGTATTTTGGTTGAGTCCCTTAAAATTCTCGCAAGAAAGGTGCCATTTTCATTATAACTTTTGATTTAAATTAAAATTAGCACTAGATTGTGTCTCATGGTACAAGAAAATTGAAATTTGACTTCATTAAAATTTTCGTGACCGTCCACAGCCATGACGGACTTTAAGAATGATAACAATATTTCGTACATGTTATCTGACAAGGCATTGTTGAAAGGTTATATAAGAAATATATGCGACTTCAAGTTATTTACATTTAAGTATAAGTTAATTTTCTTGTTTTGTAGCTTATGTGAAAGTTGATAGGAAATTGGTTCTTCGGTTACCCATAAGTCATAACGGAGAAAAACTGAAATGAAATTTACAAAAACCAGTCATTGAAATAACAAATCGTGCGTCCGTCGCCCATTTTGTCATGTTCTGAAAAACAATTGAAATTAAGTAAATATTTATTTAATTGCTAACCTAAGTACATAATAGTAGTTTAAAGATCTCTATATCCAGAAAATTCTTTATCCAAGTATCGCATTTTATGATTCTGCGTGTACAAAATAGTACATTAAAGGATGAATTAATACTATTAACATCGTTATATTTCCAAACACAATAAAAAATATTCAAAACCTTTATTAATAGTATGCACAGTGCTTTAAAGATACCGAGACACTGTAAGAATAATTGTACCACTTAAGAAAAATTGACATGTTTACTGGCTTGTAAAATTCTCGACTAATGATATATAAATATCCTCATACTTTGTACTATAATCTTTTTCCCTCAGTTGTGGTTGGTAATTTTTATTAGTCTATTAGTCCAGTTGATTGAAACTACTATTACATCAGTTTGAGGGAGTAAATCTGAAATTCCTGGCATTTCATTGCAACATAACCAGCTATCAGTATCAATTAAAGCACTTGTGTTAATGAGAAACTTTAATTTATTCTTTAAATTCTTTTTCATATTTTTGCCATCTTAACACTATAATGTGAAAATAGATCAGTTAAAGAAAATAAAAAGTATCAGGTGTACATGCTTTATATATAACAAATTTAAAAATTCTATTTCTGCAGGTATCTTGCAACTACACATTTTGAGCCCACAGATGCCCGTCGGGCATTTCCTTGTTTTGATGAACCAGCATTGAAAGCAAATTTCTCCATTATCATTGTGCATGATGTCAAATACAGTGCACTCTCAAATATGCCAATAGCAAAAACAGTAAGTGTTTTTGTGCTCTAATTATTAATGCTTTCTTTTCAGAAAAACTTACCATATTAAGTACTTTTGTAACCCTCTGCTTTAGTGAGCTAGCCCTCCCCCTGTCTAGAGCTTCATGTTTTACATAGTTTCAGCTCCCCTATCTAATAATTTTTCTTATCCCTTTATATGATTAAAAATAGCCCCCCTCTGATATGTCTGTCATTTTAATTTTAAGCCCTGGCCTCTCTGTGACTGTGATAAGCTTGACCCCCCTAGAAAGTAGTATGATGTGTACAATGTGTTTTTTAAAAGCTATATTTTTAGTAATAGTTTAAATAAATGTCAGTATTGAAATTATTAATTATTATAAAACTAATTTATTTATGTTTATTGACTATAGATTATGGTGGCAATTAGGATGGTTCATTTTGTAAAACCATTCTATGTCTTCCATCCATAAGATCTAAATTGTGTTAATTTAAAAATAGTCATAATTTGCAAAATTTTAATATTTACACGACCTTGCTTGGAGCTAACCTTTAAGGCCTCTCCAGGGGGAATTAAAGAATATAAGTTCTAGTGTTATGCATCAACAGGATGTGAGTTAAAGGCTAATCTCTGATCAAATTATTTTACTGAGTCTTACAAGCTTTCACCAAGTGTATTACTCATTCAACAAGTTTCTATTTATTTTGTGTTGTTTTTTAAGAATTTGTACATGTTAATTTTCATTGTATACATGGTAAAATGTCTGTTCTATACTTCATTATGCCATGTATAACTTTTATCAATTATAGGTTACACTAAAAAATGGTTTGGTGGAGGACCATTTTTCTACAAGTGTGAAGATGAGTACATACCTTGTTGCTTTTGTTGTTTGTGATTTCAAGTACAAAGAATCTTTTACCAAGAATCCCAAGATACGAGTAAGTGTTTATTTAAGTACTGTGTTGTGTTACATGTACACCCAGTCACAAAATGTAAAAAAGTGAAAAATATATAGCTTGTTGATCATTACAAGCATTTGTCATCCTAATTCAAAAAGAAGCCCGAGCGGCCTGTCGTGGTCCCAGACCTGCATTTTCAAGTCAATTCTCAAAATGAGTTTGTATCAGTCTTAATCTTTTTGAGGTTTTTCATGATTTCATTACAAGGCCCTTTCTGTTAATTTTGATAAATTTGTCAGTATCTTGCTAGCAATATACCTTATAAATTTGACAGGGTTCAGTAAAGAAGACAATCCCATGTATCTTGCTACCTAAGCAATAGTTAAGCTGCAAGTTTTAGGTGAGAATAAATCAGGTTTAGCATTTTGCTTAGTTGTTAACATGGCCAGTTAAAGCAATAAAATGCATCTTCTATAGTCAGGGTGCGAAATCAGCATCTAGCAGCTGGCTTTTACTGTCTTTTGACTGTGGCTATAGGCCACTAAAAGTGTTTAAAAAACATGTTTAACTGGTCTGATAACACTTTTATATAATATATCTAGATTTACCGGCTGAAAATATTGATTCTTAATTTTGTACCCTAATAGTTCTACCTAGGATGCCATAACCAGCATTCCCTTGCCCACGTGGCATTATTCAAACCCCCAGGGATCCTACAATCCTTCTGTGGATGTCACACCCACCACACAATTGCCCCACTTGGCGTTCTTCACCCTCACCAGGGATCCTACAGTCCTTCAGGGGTTTTCATACACAGGACATCATTGCCCCACCCAGGATTATTTCCACACCATTGAGGATCCTTAATTATTTATACAGTTTTACCAACCAGGATTTTTCCTCCCTACTGAGGATTCTTACACAGTCTTACCTGGGATGTCTTACCCAGGACTCCATTGCCCCAACTAGGATTCTTCTACACTATTGAGGATCCTTAAATACAATCTTACCTGGGATGCCTACAATCTTACCAACCAGGATTTTTCCTCCCTACTGAGGATCCTTACACAGTCTTACCTGGGATGTCTTACCCAGGACTCCATTGCCCCCAACTAGGATTCTTCCACACTATTGAGGATCCTTCTACAATCTTACCTGGGATGTCTTATCCAGGACTCCATTGCCCCTAACTAGGATTCTTCCACACTACTGAGGATCTTTAATAATTTATACAATCTTACCAACCAGAATTTTTCCTTACTACTGAGGATCCGTATACAATCTTATCTGGGATGTCTTACCCAGGACTCCATTGCCCCAACTAGGATTCTTCCACACTGTTGAGGATCCTTATACAATCTTACCTGGGGTGTCTTATAAAATCTTACCAACCAAGATTTTTCCTCACTACTGTGGATCCTTATACAATCTTACCTGGGGTGTCTTTTAAAATCTTACCAACCAAGATTTTTCCTCACTACTGTGGATCCTTATACAATCTTACCTGGGGTGTCTTACTACTCAGTACTCATTCCCCCATCAAGGATTCTTTAACTCCAACTTGGATCATTCAATCCTATCTGGGAGGCCTTAACCAGGACTGTATTTCCTCATCTGGAATCCTTGGATCCAATAAAGGGGCTGCAATCCAATTGCAACCTGGGATCTATTCAGGCTTCATGTGCTTCTCTTACCTGGGATAGCTGGGATCCCACTATCCTATATAGTATTCCACCTCGTACATGTAGGATCTGCCATACATTTTTACATGATACAGTACTAATAGAAAAGGTAGTTGTATATTCATTGTGTTATATATATATATATATTATTTATAATATATATAAATTATGGTAATCATTAATGTTCAAGGGAGTTTTAACAAGTTATACTTCATATTTAATATATTTTTAATTTCATGATTTAAATGTAGGTGAGAGTTTGGGCACCAGAAGATCAAATTGGCCAAGCTGACTTTGCCGTTGGAGCTGCAGTCAAGGTGCTGACCTTCTATCAAAACTTTTTTAAAGTCCCATTTCCCCTACCAAAAATGGGTAAGTGACAAATAGTTTAGAAATATAATTTATAAAGGATTCAGTGTCAAAGGTATTACTATTTTTTTTTAATATTAATAATAAAATCTATCTAGTCAAACTTATTCTACACCTGAAGATGGCTACAGTAGAAGGGTTGAAAGCAAATGTTTAGTTGCCTTTTTAATAGTTTTTACTTTTATTGTTATTGTCAGTAACATTAGTAAATTAATTATCGTTGTTATTATTAAAAGGTACTGAATACCTTAGTTTGTTATATAGTTATATATTAGTTATCATATTTATTATAATGTGTTAATCATCCCATTTCAAATAGTTAGAATAGTTATATATTTATTTGATATATTATTTGTTTAACAATTCTCAAGTCTTGCAAAATGTTTATTGTCAAAGAAAGTAAATTATTAAAACATTTATTAGTTTAGAACTGCTGTAGAAATAGATATGTACACTGTGTGTAAGGGTCAAAGACCTGCATTTATATTGCTTTGTAAAAAACTGTACATCATTCAAGCTTTGTTTTTATTGATATTTTGGCCTGTTATTGAACATGATTATTAGCTGAAAAGTTATTGCTTTGGCTTTTAGATTTAATAGCTATTCCTGATTTTTCTGCTGGAGCTATGGAGAATTGGGGTTTGATTACTTATCGACTGACATCTCTTCTGTTTGAGCCTAACGAGAGCTCATCCAGTAACAAGCAGTGGGTTGCTGTAGTCGTGGCACATGAACTAGCTCACCAGGTTTGAATAGTTGACATATAACAGCTGATGAAATCTAGTCATCATGTTAGTTTATAGCAGGTTTAATTGAGTTTTAATATTTCTAAAATTAACAAGAATATTTTGTATGGCACTCATCAGTGCAGCAAAAAAGAACCAATATAAGATCAAACCACTCACAATGCACAAGGTTTAACAAACTTGACAGTACTCATAGTACTATTTTACTAGTGCTAGCTATAGTCAAAGCCAAAATAATTACGTTTATTTTACTGTTTTACTCCATTTATTCCAGTTGCACAATTCCCTCACTCTCATTCTCCTTTTATGTTTGATTTTATTTATTTGTTTTCTTTACACTAGAGATAATTATAAAAATAGCTATAGACTACAAACAATAAAATGGTAAATGGTCTAGAACATACATACAGTATGCCAAGTTTTTGTAAACATTACACTAGTGCAGCAACACTCTTCATGACCATTTTCTCTCCTTAAAACTTTGTCTGTCATTGACCACAGTTACTCATGTCAAAGATATTCCAAACCAGCCAAAAAAATGTTTGTCAGGAGAGTGGATACTTAAAGACATTTGATAGCCGGACATATAATTTTTAAAATTAATTTGCTGTCAGGTCTGGGACTAGTCCAACTGCATGATTTTATGTTAATGATAATGGAAAAATAGTCTTGAATCACATACGAGCTGCTAATATAATTATAATTGTTTTCATATAATATAATTTAACCATACAACAAGTAAACAGATAAAATATAAATTTTAACTGACAACTTCATTTTTGGTGCAAATTAACGTAAGGGCACTGTTATTTTGTGACATTTGGTTTTACACATTTATAAAATACAATTTTTATTTGCTTCTACACTTAAACTAACCTGTTCTGTAATTCTAATACATAGTGTAACAGATTTACTTCAATTTCATGCTGAACCTAAAAGCTTTAGAACTTGCTTCCAACCCCAAAGCTCCATTCTCCATCAGAATAATGGGATTCATATTATAAATTATGATTAATAACAGTAAATTAACATTTAACAAGATTAATTATCAATAACTTAATTGTTTAACTATAAAAGTTTAAATAATTAAATTTAATTTAAATATATTAAATTAAAA
>JANCMA020214414.1:0-13124 GCA_024336925.2 Zoanthus solanderi | reverse complement strand
CCCCTCATTCCTAGAATAGCTATATAGCTACATGTGGGTGCGTGATATTGTATAATTATTATTTTCTTTCTTAAATAAATTGAATTGAATCAACTCACTTCGGTGCATACTGAGCTTATGCTAACAGTCCAATCTATGATAGATATCACCAACACAGCACAATAGGCCCAAAGCCATCTGCTCCTAAGGAACTGACTGCGGCCAACCAGGGTACTCTAAAAACCGAAACAATTGAAGAAAAAATGAAGAAGCAAAACAAACAAACACAAAAGAAATGAAAAAATACAAAGGATACACCATAGTGCACAAACAAGCTAGCAGCTTACTAGAAGCCATGTTGGTAATGGGCTTTACCATATAATAACAGTGAGCGTGAATGCGAGCAGCTACGGACAACTATTTCGGAGGAACAGAATGCCAAGGCTTACCCCTGAACAGGCTAGCTGCCTAGGCTAGATCTTATTAGCAGCTGTTTCAGCCATTTTAGGCCTCATCAACAATCATGGCATGTAGCTATGTACTGTAACAAACACGCTCAGATTTCCAAAGAACATACGTTAGAGTGAAAGAGCAATGCTTGTGGGATGTAGCTATTATGAAAGACATAAAGTATAGATAGCACAAACGTGTTAGTAGATAACCTGAGGATGCCATTTAAATTGTCACTATGGTTAAGTTAGTAGTGGCCTTTACCCCTAAAATCTACCATAAAATAATAGCAGCCATGGACAGCCATTTTGGACTTTTTAGGCAACATCAACATGACATAGCAAACAAACAGGCTCGGGTTCCCAAACAACATAAGTTGCAGAGAAAATGTAATGCTTGTGGGATGTGGCAATTATAACAGACATCAAGTATACTGTAGATAGCACACACGTGGTAGTAGCTACCCTGAAGCCCCTAACATGGGCACTATGGCCAAGTTGGTAACGGGCTTTACCTCTGAAATATATAATACAATAATATTAAACCTGAATGATAGCAGCTATGGACAGCTGATTTGGCCTTTTTAGGCCTCATCATGACATAGCTAACAAACAGGCTCGGCTTCTCTAAGAACATAAGTTGGAGTGAAAATGCAATGCTTGTGGGATCTGGTTATTATAACAGTCGTCAAGTATACTGTAGATAGCACAAACGTGATACCAGTAGTAGCTAACTTGAAGCCACAGACATGGGCACTACTGCCAAGTTGGTAGCGGGCTTTACCTCTGAAACATATAATAAAATAATATTGAGCCTGAATGAAAGCAGCCACGGGCAACTGTTTTCATGTAGTAGAATGCCAGGGCTTACCCCTGAGCGGGCTAGCTGCCTTCATTAGATCTTATTAGCAGCTGCTTTGAGATTTGTAGGCCTCATCAGCATAGCATAGCTAGTAAACAGGCTCGGGTTCTCAAAGGACATAAGTTGAAGTGAAAGCGCAATGCTTGTGGGATGTGACTATAAAGATCAACGTTAAGTATACATAGCACAAATGTGCTAGTAACTAACCTGAAGCCACGATAATGAGCACTATAGCAATGTTGGTAGCGGGCTTTACCCCTGAAATCTACCATAAAAATAATAGTGTGCACACCTAACACCTGAATGCTACTGTAGCTGCCATGGACAGCTGTTTCGGCCTTTTTAGGCCTCATTATGCCATGTATAACAAATAGGCAACAAAAATATAGAATTCAGTAAGTCAAGTACCTTTATGATTAAGTCCGTGATAAATGCAAGTAAACAGAGCAACTCAATGCTTTCTGTTACTCCACAGGGTGGATTTGGACGTGTCTCTCTATATCGTGGATCAGATGAGATTCTAGAATGATGAAACAAGGTTAAAGATTTAATTACTATAATCTAGGCCATTGCAGTTGTCAGCCTATAGTTGTTAACAGATAATAATACAACAATAAAACAATAAAAGTCAATTTAAGAGCAGTTATCTGTAAGTATCAAAAACTTGTGGACAAACTTAAAATTTCGAAGTTGCCCATGATTTATACAAAGAATGTCTTTTCTGAACACACTCTCTCTATCCTTTTACGTTGTCTGTCCACTGATCGGTGTGTAAGATGCTACATACTGTAGTTTTTCACATCCCTCTTCCACACCCACCGTTTCCTTTTCCTATCTGCCATGAGGCCTTTCACTCTCAATTCATTATTAGTGATTACCAAGAACCATGTTTTCCTAGGCTTGCCTCTTCTTCTATGGCCAGCGAACTCATGCTTCCTGATGGCAGAGATCCAGCAAAATGCCCTATCCACAAAGCCAAACTACATAAAGTCTCACATCGACACCTATGCTGGTGTTGTTGTCAGGTTTGAGATCACACATTCACCTTAGCCCGCTCATTTTTCTCCAATCATGCCATACCAATCTTGCTCGGGGCCCAGGTTTTGCTGGTATAAATTATACAACATGGCACACCTAACACAACTAACATATACTCTTCTCCATGTTCTGAGTGACAAGCTCTTGCATGAAAGTCCAGGAATAACTCTCTGAATTTCCCCCACACAGCTCTCACTCTGGTAATCATGGCAGCCTCACAGCCACCACCAGCACAGATGATATCACCTAGGTAGCAGAAGGTGTCTACTTCTTCAAGGCGCTGTTCACCTGCCATGACATGATCTCACAGTCTGCTGATGATTGGATGCGCTGTATTTAGGGCTTTCAGTTAGTTTTTGAGTAGCAGGCTGTGTTTGAAAAGTAGGCGTCTAGGAGATTTAGGAATTAAAATTCCTGGTTAGTAAAGCCAGAAAGGCTATTTTACTTTCAGCAAAGAGAGCAGTTGAAAGTTTCTAGGAAAAGTCGGATACACAGTCAGTCCAAAACATTCAACTTATTGTCCGAAATAGGTGGCGGGATAAAGCAAAGTAGCCAGCGGTCTATCGCCGGTAGCCGCCTTCTGTTGAAACCTCTGCATGTTTAGGCATCTGCTACACAGGAACAAAGGGTCAGAGGTCAACCTGCCATGTATTTTGCTGCAATTCTTATGGGCCCAAAGGGAACATACACCACAAAAGATAGAGTTACTACTGACTCCCTTTCTGCACATGGTACATGGATGCTTTCCAAAGTCAACCTATGAATTTACGTTGGAGCCAAACATCAAGATCTTAATCTTAGACATACTGACATGAAAAACTTTTGACTCCAATCTGAGCTTCCATCTATGCAGCTTCTCCAGGAGGTCATCCAGTGAGTCTAAGGAGATGAATAAATCGTTAGCATACAGGAGCTCCCAGAGCTTGGTGGACTCCTACTTGAACCCTAAAACAGTTACTGAGGAAGTTGTTGAAGCATAGTTGTGCATAGCCTGAACTGTTTTGACTAGCCACTCTGGTATGCCAAGATGATCGCATTGCCCACCATAGGATATCATAAGGGACATGATCAAAAGCCTTTTCTAGATATACAAAGGCAAAAAACAGATTGTTTTCTTTGGCAAAATGTTTTTCTAAATAATAGTTGCTGTAGCATGAAAAGCATAGTTGTTCCACTGCCAGAAACATATAACCAAACTGCATAGATCTTTTCACTGGACACTAACTCCTCTATCAGTCTCTAGAACACCTTGAGGCAGTGTTTGTTTAGTTTAAGATACCTATAATTGCTTCAGTCAAGTGCGCCACAATTGAATTTAATAATAAAGCTCATGTTCAAGACCTAGAATCTTTTTCTCTGCTATAATAGCATTCGTGAGGCTAGCCAAGATGGGGATGCTAACCTCGTCAGAGGCTTTAATCATTACTACCACCATCAATGCCAGTAGGGCCACAGGCTTTGAGCTGCTTCATTTTACTTACTGATTCAAACACCAATTTAAATGCAGTTTGGAGAGAATTCAGCAGGAAAGGCAGGTGGAAGGTCTTCCAATGACTATGAAAACTTGACACTAAAAAGATGGTTATAATCTCTCTAAGCCTTCTTCCTTCGCATCATTAACGAGTGAGATGTCCCCTGATCATATCTCTAACAACACTCGCCCACAACATCCTTACTCTCCTTCGTCCGTTTGACAATAAACGACAAAATCGAACCACATTTCAAAGTCGTCAAGACACCATTGTGGCAACGCGGAAAATGTCCTTATTTTCTTTCTCAACATTTGCAAACTTACTAGCCTCCGCTTTCTTCTCAGCATCATAAATTGTAATCTTTGCAAAGCATTTAGCAAGCAGATAGTCTTGCTTGCTACAGCATTTTTATACACTTTCCAAAGAGTCCACAGTCATCCTACTATCAAATCTGATTTCTTCAAATGCCTTTGTTTGAGTCTCCGCAGACCTTGTCACCTACGCTCAAGAGGCTCCTTTCAAGGCTTGCCAAGTGTCTTACACTGAAGCAGCACATATGCCGTTTAACTCTGACTTCACCCCAATTAGAAATTTGGCCCTTACCCTGGGATCTTTCAATTTCCAAACACGCAGCATGCAAGTTAACCAGTTACTGGCGGTGAACCTAGCGTTTGACTTAAAAGTCCAAATGCAAGAAAGAAGTTTCAACAATTATTGGCAGTGTGCCTATAATGTCAGTAACAACTTCTTTCACATGCGTTGCAAATGGTACCTATTGATGTACATTTACACAGTCATAAAAACTTAAAAGGTCTGACAGTGTAATAAGTACCAAAGTACAGTACAATCAACATGTCAAATCTTTATACAACTTACGTCAGTGATGACGGCACCTCAAAAAATGCCAGTGCTAAATCGATGAAAATTATGAATGAAAAAGCCCTGAAAATAAATAAAATTATGGGCATTAATTAAGAAATAGTTCATGGTTATCGTGTGACTTTCGTGTTATGATTGCACGCGGGAAGTTGGAAGAGCACTCGAGAAGCTAGAAAAGCACGAGGCGTGCTCTCTTTTTTCAGTTTTTTTGTCTTGATGGAAGTTTGGAGTTAAAAATAGATCAAAATAGATTAGTGAAATCAACTTGAACGAGTGTTAAACTACCGATATACAGAAAATATAATACTTAGTCGTCGAGGAAATCGTGGTAAAGATTTATCTATCTTAATAAAAGCAAGCTACTTGTTCGCGATTAGGACTTTGTTCATTTCGTTCGTCTTTACAAAGTCCAAACTTTGACTTTGCTAACTCTGTCTTTGCAGGGAAGTCTTTGTTATTCATTTCATTGCAAAAAAATATTGTACTTTTCTATTTTTTCTTCAACCTGTTTGTTCATAACGCACTTTGAAACAATGTAAAAAAAGACTTTTCATGCATAAAACAGAAAGACTCCAAACAACTCCAAATGTTCAAAAATGTTTTTGAAGGAAGATTGTATAGATGCACGTTTATGTCATACAAAAAGGGTGTGAAAAATTTCCATATCTATGTTCTAATGATTTAAAAACATATCTTATCAGGCTTTTAACAACGATGCATATATGTACAAAACTTGTTAAAAGTCGCACATTAATTATGATCAAACTGGCACAGTTGGTAATGGCAAAAGCACAATGCTTGTGGGATGTGGCTATTTATGAAGATGAATTCAAGTATAGATAGCACTGTAAATGTGCTAGTAGCTAACTTGAAGCCACTATATTGGGCACTATGCCACGTTGGTGGCGGGTTTTACCCACAATACTTTACTGGTACAATTGGGTCTTTATTGGCACAATTGGGTCTTTACTGGCACAATTGGGTCTTTTTTTCCAATTTCTTGCAACAGGAAAAGATTCATTAAAGATTTTAAAAAATTACACTTGTATTTTTTTTTTGAGAGCCAAGTTTCAGAAAATATTTTTGGACAGTTTTCAGAACATCTGGTAGAGCTTGAAAATATTGAAAAATAGTGAGGAAACGTTTGCCAAATATTGCGGAAAAAAGGTCAAAGGTGCGAAAATAATGCAGAATTTTATGGGGTGTCTTGTAACTTAAGGCAATGTTTTTGCTCTAACAACCAGTAACAAAACTTGCCTTAGTAATCTAAATTCTAAGTCGATGGAAAAAAAGTATTAATCAAATATATATCACACATTTATCTTACTGTACAGTCTGAAATCAACTCTACTGCACTAAATTTAATGCATTACGGTATCAATTTTTCAAAACAACAATTCACCCAACAATATATACACACAAAGACAAAAGAACACAATGTAATTAAGAAATTCATTAAGAAAACATTATGATTCATTTCATTTTGAATCAGTTCTTTGATATTTTTGCCACTAGTGATACATTTACTGTTATGTGTGTTTCATTAAACCTTTTTAAAACAGTTACAACCCTATGATATCAGCAAAAATAACTTAAAACAAAAATTTCTCGTCGACTGAAACTTAGTAACTTGGAACATATGTAACTTTGCACACAAACACTTGTTAAAAATTAAAATTCCATTACTAAGCTCTTACCATCTGACCATCCAACTGTAATATAACCTGTATAATTTCAAGGACTGGCTGTCAACTTTGTGATGGATAGACTTGTACTGTTGATCGGAAAAAGCCATAACTACTATATTAGACGTTAAACCACTCACTGATGATAAGTGAGGTAGGAGCTAGACAGCGTGCAAGTGCAGTGGTCAGAGTTGGGGATTTGAATGCAGATGACCTGAGTTCAAATTTGCAACTCGGACAACTGAATGGGCTTCATGATCACAGCTGGCTTATTCATGTTGCACTGTAAATGACTGGGTAACATAAGAGGAAGCCATAGGCTAATGTGGAAACAGCAAACTAAATAGCAAACTGGTTTGCCTCAGGACAAGCTGGGATTCTTAACTAGGGCAGGACTCTGCACTAATGGTGGCCAACTAGCCACAGACTAGTAAATTTTCTATTGCCACTAGACACTTTGGCTAAAAAACAAAATGAAATTGACTGTTAATGCTTAGCCTACAAGCTGGCTCTTCTATATTGTATTGGGGGAAGGGTAAATGGCGAGGGTTGGAAAGGGAAGAACCTGCACGGAACCTATTGTGTTTAGAATCCAACCCCCACTTCTGACCTCTCGATGCACTGTCAAACATAAACCATTCAGTGAGAGCTGGAAGTAAAAGTTCAGCTGTCATGCGTCAGTTTACTTTAATTACTAAAAGTAATTTAAAAGCTCACACAGATAAGCTAAAAGTGAAACATGTGTAACTTTATGTCCACTTTTAACATAAAAAACCTTTGTCAAGTCTTAGTTCCATGAAATACAAAGACAGTAATTTACAGCATGACATCATGACAGAATCAAGATTTATTTATTTAATATACAGTATAATTTCACAGTTTTTTTTTTTTTTTTTTTTGTAGGAATACAACAAGCATGTGTATGATTATTCGATGCCATTTTACTGTTGTAAGAAACAACAACCAGAAACCCAATAAATTACAGTCTTTTATCCAACAACTTGATAACAAATAGTTCCATCAACAACTGCAGACAAAGAAAGATGGAGTTCAAGCTGGAAACTCAAGACTTACATTGCACCCAGGAGTGTGTCATCTACCAAACTTTCTGCTGACCCAAACAAAAGCTGAAAATCAGCAGATTTTGAGAGCTCTGCATAACCACCACACTCAATTTGGTCAAAGAAACAGATAAACTTCTGAGCCCATTTGCCTCTCTTGTCTGCAGCTCTTCTGTAATGCCATTCAGAGGAGTATAAACCATGTACATGTAGCCATTGCATTATGATCATTGCTTGCTATTTACTGCCAAAACCAGATCTATGGTGAAACTCCAATATCAACATGATCCCAAACACAACAAACAGCAGCTTTCTGATGTATTAAACTGAATCTTGAACCCCAACTTTTCCAAGAATCCTGTTATTATACCAAATACAAACTTCATCACCATCACTTTTTCCACTACCTTCCACCAATTTCCTTCTTGTGAATTTTTCAACTTGATCTGTATTTTAGATATGCATCATGCAACATCACATTTATTATACTGTACATCAATCAAATCAACACCCTGTATTTTAAGACACAGCTGAATCAAAACACAATAGGTTCCAAGCAGACTCTTCTTCCCATTCCAACCCAGGCCTTTCAGCATGTCCCCCAAAAAATTGGAAGAGCCGGCTCACAGGCTAGCCAATGGTAGGCAAGTTAAAAGATTCTTAGCTATTAACATCTAAGTTGACTCTAGCCACTAGACTATTAAGTTCAAAAGTTAATGTTGAGCCTTGCTTGTGGGAGGGGGTTTTACCAAAGTATTGAAAAGCCTAAATGGATGCTGCATCACTGTTTCTATAGAAACAGTTTTACAAATAATTAAATTATACACTGTAATGAATGAGAAAAAAAAAACATTAATCTCATTCACTACCGTGTATAATTTAATTATTTGTAAAAGTACTGAAAAGCCTCTTTTGAGGAGTTGTCATGAAGTAATAATTCATTTATTTATATTTAAAAATTAATTCACTTAAATTTTAAAAGCATTTATGAAATATTCAATTTTTAAGACCAACTAATTTTTGAATTGGCACATCCTTTGAGGACTCATCGTGATCAGTATAAATTAGAGCAGGGATTTATTAAAAAAACTTCAGTCTTTTGAGTTCTATAGCTTATAATATGATTGAAATATATGTTAAAGAACAGTAACACTGCATTTAGTATAAAAACAAAAGTAATTAGTTATAAATATATTTTTCTTGGTTCTGATTGGCTGCTGTTGTCTTTTCTGTCCTTTGATTGGATGGATAGCATCAACCATAAAATTAACCTTCATATGAAATTTATAGCTATATATAATCAGTTTTTTGCATATATGCAACTTAATGGACAAATGCTAGTTACCTGAAATAAACATTTAAGGGTATACTATCAAGGCAACCAGAACTAACTTTTTAATACTTGATTGGTATATATTAAAGGAAAAAAAGGAAAAAAGAAACGAGCTAGATTAAAATGAAAAAAAAAAATAGCAATGACGCCAAAAAAATAAAAAAACACCATAAGGAAAATATATTTATTTATTGACTGGAAGAGTACCATTACAGTATCAAAAGCAACAGGATATTTGCAGACTGATGATCCCACACTCAAATACACCATGCATTGCAGATAGTTGCAGTTACTTCCTAAGAGTCAGATTGTTAAATGGATGAATGAGGAGAGAGGCCTGGGGAGAGAGGACTGGGGAGAAAGAAAAAGGAAGAACAGGGAAACAGATTTTAACCTTGAAAGTTGAAATGGCCCTTTTAGGTATCCTAAAAAAAGCTAAATCTTTAACAAGCCAAGTGGCCTTGGTGGGCCAGCTGTTACTCATTTACCAACCCTGGAAGGATGGAAAGCTGAGTTAGCATAGGCGGAAAAGATCACATAAATATTCAAATCTTATGATAATAATTAAAATAATCAAATTTATTTCAAGAGGATGACACTTAACAGATAAACTGATAAACTAGTGGTCTTCATACAAATACATTCATAAAAATACAAATTAAAGTTATTAAAATATTGAATCTATTTACATCTAATCGAAAAAGTGAACGAAGAGAGATAAATAAATTAACTTACATTAAATAATAAACACAACTCTTACAAATACCTTTAAAATATTGAGATATTGAATCTATTTACAACTATTAAAAAACAAACAGAGAAAAATTGAAATAAAATATTTTAAATAATAAAATGATTTAACTCTTTATAAGAGTCATAAAAATGTTTGATAATTTGTGTTCTAAAAGTGCTAACTAGTAGAGCCATTTGCAGTTTTTATTGATTGCAGGAGCGAATTCCACAACTTACAGGTTGTAACTTTGGCAGATAAAACTGGGGATCTTGTGATTGGAAAGCAGAGATCTTACAACTGCACCAATCATGCCCACCCAAGGTATCGTGTAGTCATCAAATAATTTTGTTTTGCCTACATTTTTTTTTATTAAGAACCAGAAAAATTTGGCTCAGACCAGAGGAATAAGTAATTTGAAGCTTGAAATATTCTTATTTTGTTCATAACTGCAATGATATATTTTCAACAGCTGAAAATCAACTAAAATGCCCTTCCAAGGTGCTTTTATATGCTTTGTTTGTTTTGTGATTTGATGCAGACAATATCTTGAATAATTTTTTTGTGACAAGATAAGTGCAAGTATGTGCAAGTGTATCTGCATAAAGTACCATTTCAATGATATAAGTGGCTATTATTATGAACAAAGTTCATGAACACATAGGTCTGTTGTACTGTGATTGCGTCTAACTGAAGTTACAACTACAACTTTGAGTAAGGTTGTTCCTATTTACATAGGCCTGGCTTACGTCTTGAGTTTTTTTTTTTTAAAATTCATTTCAGCCTCAGATTGCTCTTAAGTTATTAATTTATTTTTATTTTTCAGGCAAGTTCAGCCTCACTGTTTTTTATTAAGTTTGTTTTTAATAAAAGAAAATTGTAATACTATAATTATTTCAAATAAAAAAAAATTAACAATAAAAAATAATAGCAAAAACTGCTTAAGGAACATTTAATTTTGTTCATCTACACTTTTAGATGAAAAGCTATAATGCCACTAGCTAACCCTGGGGAGTCAGGTTGGCGTAGTGGTCATCAGTCGCACCTCCCACCTCTGCGACCAGGGATCGAGTCCGCATGTGGGCTGAGATTTATCAATCTCAATCTGACTCCGAGGGTTTTTCTCCGGGTACTTCGGTTTTCCTCCCTCTGCAAATTCAACTTTCACGCCAAGATCTGAGCCGTCGAGCGATTAAACATTAACCTCTGGCTAGGAAGAATGGACAACCACTTCCTTCACAATTGATGTAAAATAAAGTATTTATTTATTATTTATTTATCAGTAACTGCTTGTCTCCAGTTTCTATAGTGAATGTTAAAAGCAGATGATAGTCTCACCCAACCCCCAACCCCCCCTCCCCCCCTTTCCAGACGGGACACTGATCCACCACATGTTAGCTACTAGAAGATGCAACCTTAGAAGGATGGAAAGCTGAGTTAGCTTTGGTGGAAAGAAAATCACAGAAATGTTCAAATATTGGCAGAGCTTGTGGTTGGAAGGCAAAGATCTTAACAACTGTGCAAACCATCATACCGCCTTAATATTGCACTGTGGCACTATACAATACAATACAATAGATACAATACAATAGTCAATAGATATACAGGTTCTCCCCTCGGGGCTTTTCAGAACCTGTTTACAAATATATACAGTTGAGGTCAGATAATTGAGGGTCTTAGAAAGTCCGCTGGAGCGGCTCACATGTTAAGGCGCAACTTGGCAGCCGATATATAGGATGTGCCCTCAGTGGAAGAAACAGACCACAACACCGGGATCACGACCCTACTCTTTGCGAGAGATCGAGAGACTGGACCTACGGCGGTTTAACTTCCTTATCCGAGAAGACGTGAAGGTCTAACCATTTGCAGATGTTAGAGCAAGGGCATCACCTTCTCCTCAATTATTTTAAGACCCCGAGTGGTGGTCCTGCCGGGAATCGAACCCGAGCCTCCTGCACAGCAGACTGGCGCCTTACCAACTAGGCTAACCAGGCGACGGTAGATAGCGTGGAAGCCAGGTCAGGTTATTATGATATAGTCCGATATAGGTTTTCAATTACCAAAAAGTCTAACTGCAAACACCCTATGTCAAAATGGCGGTAATTTTAATATTCGTTTGCCTACATTCAAGTTATCCCTAATAGCCTCGTTCTCGAGTTAAACTTTCAAAAAAATATTTTGCCACAAACGAGGCTAGTTGGGGTAATTTGAATGTAGACAAAAGAATATTAAAATCGCCGCCATGTTGGCATATAGTCTATGGTATTCTTATAACTAATACACTAATAACTGCTAGATAGACATCAAATTTGCCTGTGAATTCCCCGACCATCGTGGAACGAAGTTATACATCGTTGAAGTATTTTAATTAGGAAATGTTTGGTATTAAAGGTACTACTATTACTATCTGTAAATTGAAAGAGTGATAAACTATAATTTAGGTATATGTTACTGGTCAAAATTATTTCTAGTTTACTTTTTTTTAAATTAGTTTATTTTTTCATGTTTGTTACAAACTAGTTCATTTTTTTTCTCACTAGTTGGTTTTTGAATTCTCGTACTGTATTTCTTCCCTTTTTCTTTTTCTCTCCACATCTCCTAACCCCAAACCTAACCCCTTTTGGTTCTGACGCTGCACCCCCACCCCAAAACTATTAAACCCCGCACCCACACACATTAGTAAACCACATTTTTTTTTCACAGATATTTTATTCTTACTCACCAAGATCTGAACCTCTATAATCTGGATTTTAAGTCACTATCACTACCACTAGACGGCACAAGCGAACGATGCAAATTGTTTCATATTTTCTATTGTTACCACTTTTCCAGTCCGACCTAATAAAATCAACCTAGTTTGAAAATATAAACTAGTTAAAAAATAACCTAAAAATAAATTTGAACTGTAACATATATATTAAACGTAAGTGCTTTCTTTTTTACAAAGATTGTAATATGTTCAATACTTCTAAACAGCAATTCCTACTGCTCCAATTGACTTGATGACATCGTTCATCAACGCAAGTGCAACGAGATTGCAATGGAAACATCCCAAGGATACAGGAGGCCGTACTGACTTGTTCTACCAGGTTAAATGTTACACAGGACAATTGCGTTGTAGTTCAGATATCCGCTACTACCCGGGTAGAACTGATTTTACACAAACTTCCGTCGTTATATCTAATCTGAACGCCTTCACCTCTTACAAGTTTCAAGTGTTTTCCAAGAACGGTGTAAGTGAAGTCGCTGGGAAATCAAACTTCATACAGATAAATTTGACGACCAATGAGTCAAGTAAGTTATTATCTGTGATCTGAATCCATAACACAGATATTAGAAAATATATGGACTTGGGGGTCACAATTAAATCAAACAGTTTTGGGTTTTAGGTGAATGTTTACACCAAATTTGTACACAATTCGAGTTTTTTCAGTCTGTACTGTATAAAATTAATCATGACTGTGAGAAAATTAGGGGAATCAGGTTGAGGGGAATCAGGTTGGTGTAGTAGTCATCAGTCGCACCTCCCACCTCTACGACCCGGGATCGAGTCCTGGGCTCCGCACGTGGGCTGAGATTTGTCGATCTCAATCTGACTCTGAGGGTTTTTCTCCGGGTACTCCGGTTTTCCTCCCT
>JANCMA020214313.1:0-13126 GCA_024336925.2 Zoanthus solanderi | reverse complement strand
CATTGCATTTCATTTTTTGCGTCCCAATATATTTTTTTGCGTAAAATACGCAATATTTTGCGTTAATGAAAACCCTGGTCTAACTGCTTAAGAAGAGTATAAATTCATCGGAGTTGCTGCAAACGTTAGTATTATTACCAGGCGCACAAGGAAATGAGTCCCGTCAGTTTTAGGCAAACGAAATGGTTTTGCCTTGCCCACACCCGAGTGGTCAAGTTTATTGTTTAGAATAATGTTGTTTTATGGTTTTTATTTTCTGTTTTACGTTAGTATCAAAATGGCCAAAATTACCCCAACCTGTTAAAGTGGTGCAGACCAAAGCAAACAGACTCAGCAACAGGTGAGTAAATCAAAATTAGCATTGGATGTAACAACTTACCAGGAAATCTTATTTTGTAAGTGTATAGATTTTTTATTTTGGATCGTTCTTGTTTTGTTTTGAAAGAAACATACTTAACCCTCCAGTTGAATCTTAATCCAACCTGACCTCTACCTCTAATCAACTACCAACCTAAATTAAGCTAAACTTTGTTCTAACCTTTTCTTTATCTCCAATCAAGGACTATCTCACCCATCCACAAACCTATAGCTAAACTTATATTCCAACCTTTGCTTCATCTCCAATCAAGGACTATCTCGCCCATCAACAAACCTATAGGTAAACTTTATTCCATTCTTGCCACTAGCTCGAGTACTAAGAACTTACAGCGACTAAAATGAATATGCATCAGTGCAATATTTCTAGAACCATGCCGAGTAGTTCGTTGTTTATGTTGCCGTTCTTTTATGTCACGTGATTATTCTGATTGTGACTAGCGGCCTCGTTTTAATGTGTATTTTTATCATCGCAGATTTTATCCCTACAATGAAATTGAAACTGATGCTATTTTGGCGATTGACGATGATATTGTAATGTTGTCTAATGATGAGCTGGAGTTTGGCTACGAGGTACGTCAGTTTTATAAATTATCAGTACATATGGAACATGCGCGATAGACTGCTAAGCAACTGCAGCCACTAAGATTGGCACTTGTTGGTAACAGGCATTAGCACAAAAAGTCAGCAGCTGGAGCAACACCATGCTTGCAACCATAGACAGTCATTTCAACCTTGTTAGGCCTCATCAGCACGGCATTGCTAACAAGAAGAAGACTCACCTTCTCACAAGAGATAATCGAAAACAGCAGAAGCGTCTATGAGAAGAATGGAAGCACATGCGTGTTACGCAGTTGATAGTGTTACTCATATCTTTTCAGTTATGATGCCAACCCAAGATGACCAAGATGATACATTTTTTCACTGTTTAATGACAATTCTTCCAAAAATCCTTTCATTCTTTTTATATCCTTTAATTTTCTTTCTTTGTTTTTCTTCATATTATTTACTTCTCGTTTCTTTTCATTTCTTCCTTCCTCCTTCATTTTACAAGTCTATGTACATTTCTGTCTCGATGACGTCATCCATGAGGTTTAGGAGTGATGCTAATTCACTCGGTCACTCACGTTAACTTTTGATAGAGAAGTTAATTTATTCATGGAAGTTTACAGAGCTCATCTCATCCCGACTTTTCCCTCGTACAAACTCTTTCGCGCGCTGGTTATTTATAGACCAATATCTTGAGTGCGTAAGCATGTTGGACGTGGGATTGAATTTTATAACAAAAAGATAAGAAAATGCTTTATAGATAATTTTAATTCAAAAAAAAAGAAAAGAAAAGAAAAAAAAGAATAAAACAATAAAAGAAAAGAAAAAAAAAGGTCAGAGCAGGACTCGAACTGCGTGCGTTCACACGAAAGTAAAAAGTTCTTACACCGGTCCACGCTCCAAAGTATAAAATGAAATAATAAAATAACGTTTTCAACCATATATCGCGCGCTGGTTATTTATAGACCAATATTCTGAGTGCTTAAGCATGTGGGACTCTAGGCTGCGTATCGTCAAAGGAGAGCATCACATCCATCCATGAGGTCGCTCATAGAGCCTTTGATTATATATAGATATTGTTACTCCAATTAATTCAGCCACTAATTTGTGAAGATTGCTGTTAGTATTGTTTATGTACTAATTTGTAATTACTCGTTCTCAAGGTGTGGCGAGAGTTTCCTGACCGTTTGGTAGGTTTCCCTGGTCGTGTGCACCTTCTAGACAATGTAACTCACACAAAACTGAAGTACGATTCGGAATGGACCAACGATGTGTCTATGGTTCTTACTGGAATCGCCTTCCACCACAAAGTAGGTAGATATTTTATTTAGTGCATCACAGATTCGTTATACATTAAATTATCCATCAGTGTCATAAACACAGATTGAAACATTTGACGCTCGACAAACATCCAAATTGTGTTGTTTCGTAGTTTCATTTTTAAATTCTTGGCGACTCGATTTTGGAGTGGAATCCATCTCTTTTCCGACCACGCTACCCGTCGGTCCCACCCACATCACATTAGTGCCGAGTCCTTTTTTCTTAGAAATTTCATTTTTTTATGAAAGCCTTCGCTCATAAAGTTATGCATAAAGTGTGCATGAATTATAATATTCAATTACAAGTTACAGTAAACAAAATTGTTTTTTATTTATTAAGTTCGTATTTTCCAACTTCGCAAAAACAAATACTTCAGAAAACAAAATGAATTCTTTAGAGGGTACAGATGAATATGATGTACGACTATAGTCTGAGGTGAGGATCAAGAATATCTTTTATTTTCACAATACCTGCCTTAACCAATTTGTCTCTGTAAACTGATTTCTTTCCTATCAGAGTTGATTTATTATTCCATTTAACTTGGTTTAAAATGAAATCGCGATTCTGTTGAGTGCTATTATCCTTATTTGTTTCTAATGAAGCCCATGCTGAAAAACACTCTTTATAAAAAAAAGGCAATTGAGAGGGTAAAAGGGTCATTGAAAAGTTGCAGTTCATCATCATCAGTTCATCATCATCATCAGTTTTTTTATTTATTTATTATGCAGTCCAGCAAGAAAGATCCTCCAAGATGCTTTAAATAGTGCTGGAGAACCGTCTTCCAAATGGTGGGATGCACTTCTTTGTATCTTTTAAGAAATAAAACCCTTTGAGATTTTATCATAAAAGGAATGTTTGGCATTTTGATTCCGCCTCCATTGTAATCATCAGTTACTACCCTTCTTTTAACCTTGTCTTTACCACTCCATAAAAATGTATACATTAACGTCTCTATTTCCTTAGAGATTTCTTTATCCAAACATAATGTTGTAGCACGGTATAGTATATTTGGTACTATAAACGTTTTTAGAATCTGAACCCTGCCATAAATAGTTAAATTCCTCCATCTCCATAAATTTAAAACTTCTTTGATATTTTTTAGAATTGTTTCAAGATTGAGTTCTCTTTTTAATCTACTATTGTATGTGAAGTGCACTCCCAAAATCAAAATTGGTTCATCCACCTTTTTAATAGGAAGTGTTTCCATAGGACTGCAGTGATTAACTCCTAACCACATAGCTTCTGTTTTTTATTCATTTACAACTAACCCTGATATTTTTCCAAATTTAACCATAGACTTTTTGTCTTGAAGAAAAACGGTCAAATCATCGGCAAAAATACTAAGTTTAACCTGATTGTTATCAATGGAAATTCCTTTTATGTCTCTATTTTCTCTTATATAATTTGCTAAAATTTCCAAAGCAATGATAAATAGATAAGGACTTAGAGGATCTCCCTGTGGGACTCCAGATTCAATGTTAAAAGAGGCTGAACAATGACCATTGTTCATCACACAGCTCAATAAATTGGTGTTGAATACTTTGATCCAAGTTATAAAGGATTTGCCAAAATTTAAGTGTTCAAGAACATTAAATAAAAAATTTCTATTCAGGGAATCAAATGCTTTTTGAAAATCAATAGCTACTAAGATTCCATTTATATTTTCGGATTTTGTAAATTCCAAGATATCATCAATTGATCGAACTGCGTCATAGATTGATCTGTTTTCAACATAGGCATGTTGATGCATACCAATAAGATCCGGCAGTACTTTTTGAAGTCTTAGGGCTAGAGCTTTACTACCAATTTTCGCATCAACATTTATTAAAGAAATTGGTCTCCAGTTCTTCAAATAGCGTCGATCCTTATCCTTTTTTTCAATTACTTTAATAATGGCTTGGCGCTGCGAGTTAGTAAGTTCACCCTTTTGAAAAGAATATTTAAGTGTTTCTACCAGTTGAGCGCCCAATAAAGTCCAAAAAGCTTCGTAAAATTCTATGGTCAAGTCCGTCGTTCCCTGGGGATTTATTTTTTTGAAATTTTTGTAAAGCGCTAAAACATTCGCCGATGATAAATTTTCCTTCACATATTTGTTTATTCTTTTCGGATAATTGCTTTGTATTCGCTGATTGTACAAAGGCCTTTATTTCGTTTTCATCTTCTTCTACTCTATTTTTATACAAATCTCGATAAAAGGACTCTAATTCTCTCATAATTACTTTTGGTGTGGTTGTTAATTTATTTTCTCTAGTATATAATTTTCTTATCCAATTTTTTCTATAGTGATGGTTTTCCACATTTAAGAAAAATTTATATTCTTTTCACCTTCTTCATACCACGTTACTCTTGATCTAACAATATTTCCTTGAGTTATATAATCTATCAAATTTTCGTATTCCAATCGAATTGCTTCAAGATTGGCTGTTGTAGATTCTGACGAACACTTGTCACTCTCTTCTTCATATATTTTCAATTTTCTTTCGATTTCTTTGAGCTTAGATTTACGAACGTTTGCTTTTTGTTTACTAAAAGCTATAGTGGCTTCTCGAATTCTAAATTTGATGAAATCCCATACGACACGTTTATCAGAGATATCTTCTGCTTCGTTTAACCATTCGGGATACTTACGAGTTATCAAGGATACATATTCAGAGTCGTTGGTCAAACTTGAATTGAATTTCCAGTACGAAGGACCTCGTTTTTGTTCAGATATTTGGCTAAAATTTAAGACAATCGCAGAGTGATCACATTTGATAGAAGGAGTTATTTCTGCGGATTCTATATTCTCATGAAGATTATCACTAATCAGCCAGTAGTCTAGGCGTCTTTGTCTTACAGGATTTTTTTGTCTCCATGTAAAACGTTTCGTATTAGGATTTCTTAATCGCCAAATATTCACCAGGTCATGTTCTAAAGTCATATCATTGACAAATTTTACCGATTTTTTTATCTTAACATCATGGCGGTCACAGTCCAATTGACTCATACAAATATTCAAAACACCTCCTACAATTACATTGCTCCCTTCCGAGTTTGTACTCGCTTGAAATAATAATGACGAAACAGTTTTATAAAAGTTTTCTTGGTCTTTTTCTTTGTCAGGGGCATAATTATTGGTTAATATCAGGGGAGTTTCTTGAACTAAAGTATTGAAAATGACATACCTTCCACCTTTGTCGCATTCTACCGTGTTCACTTGACAGTCCAAATCGTCCTTGATTAGTGTGATAACGCCTTTGCTAAACTCTGTTCCGTGGGAAAAAAATATCTTACCTTTCCACTCTTTTTTCCACAAAGCTTCACAATTTTCAGTACTATGTGTTTCTTGTAAAAAAATAATATCTGCCTTTTGATTTTTAATCCAGGCAAGAACCGATTTGCATTTAAATGTGTTTCGAAGCCCTCGAGCATTTAAAGACATTAAACTAAAATCAAGTGTTTTCGAACAATCACTGAATGAATTTTGTTGTTATGTTAAATGGGATTCCTCTTTTTAGAAAGCTATTGAAAATGACAAATACCACAACTAACAAAAAATACGCTGATAATACCAAAAAAAAAACAAAAAACAAAAACAAAATATGCATACTTCCTATTTTGGTATTTAGAACGTGCAATATATAGCAAGGCTGACTATTGTTCTTCTTTTTTTCCTTTCAATGTCAGAATTCCGATCAATGCCTTACTTCAATCTGGTGCTTTAGGTCTTGTAAATTTCATTCAAGATACAAACACCGAATAATAAATAAACTTTGTGTCAAGAGTAGCAATACTAACTACATTAAAATCTGAAATATATTCCTTAAAAAGTAAAGGTAGAAGAAAAAAAATAAATTTTGTAAGACATTATCAATATATAATTTATCCGGTTCAGCTCTGCTAAAAAAAGGCTCTCTTGCCACTTTGTTTGGCCTCCTTCAGTTTCGGAACCAATTTTTTCCTGCGTTCTGCGATCACCTTCGGAAAATCTGCTGCAATTGAAAAGTTGGTTCCTTTGAGTTTTTTAACTCTGGAGAACACATTTTCTCGGTCCGGATACCGCAGAAATCTTGCTATAATCGGCTGAGGTTTCATTCCGGGTTTAAAAGTGCCAATTCGGTGTACTCTTTGATATTCTATTTCACTGGCGTCTTCTATCTCCAAATTTGTTGTTAAAAATTCGTTTAGTCTTCTTCCGAGTCTTCTTTTCCATCAGTCTTTTCTGGAAGTCCGTAAAATCTTAGATTTTCCCTGCTATTATACACTTCCAAATATAAGAGTTCATCCCTCAATCGCTCGAACTCGTGTTTTGCATCAACATCAACTAATTTGACAAAGGTTCTCATATCTTCCACGTCTTTGTTCAGACTCTTTACTCCCTCTTCGATTTCATTCACCCTGCTGTTCGTCTTCTTTACAAATTATTCCACCCATGAGAGATTTACTTTTAGATCTTCCGCAACACTTTCTACTTTGCTTAATTTTCCATCCACCGATGACAGTTTTGTTTCTATAGAATGCATTTGTTTAAGGATTAGATACAGTTTACAAACCACTTCAATCGTCATATTCAGGGCCTGAAAGATTTCGTCTTCAGTTTCAAAATCCTCCTCTAATCTTGTTCTTTTGTTGTCTTCACCTTCTGAATCCGTACTAGATTTTTTAAGGTTTCGTTTAATTGCTTCTAATTGGGTTTGAAAGGAGTTCATCTTATTAAACGATGATTATAGCGAGCCTCGCGAAAGACACGTCCTTACGCCGCCATGTTGCCCACACTGAGACATGGAATCGTAGTAACTCTCTCTTTATCACTTCCACAGGTTTCTCAGGAAACGTCACAGCTAGCGTGTCCTTATCCTTGTCCCACGAGGGGCCCAGCATTTTAGGCTCACCTTGCTTCACACCCAACTGTTGTTTTGCGTAGCTTGGTTGGTCTTCTTTTGTCCCTTCTTCACTTTCAAGTTGAGGTTCGTTGGAACCCCAGTTCGAAGACTGAGACAGCCGTTTTCTTTAAGTGTAGGACTTCTTCTTTAACGCTTCCACCTGTAATCAAGTCATTGACGTACATGCTTCTTTGTATCTCCTCGACTTCCACTGGATATTGTTCCTTCAGCTTCCTTCAGCTTGTTTAAGTGTACCTTCAGTGTTCCGCCTAGTAAGAATGGCGACTGAACTAATCCAAACAGCGCTCGCGTTAATCGTAGAACTTCTATGGCTGAAGGGTCCTTGTTCTTTATCCAATGGAATCGCAGGGCGTTGCGATATTCTGGTATTATACGAACTTGGATAAAAGCTTGTTTGATGTCTCCCGCTAAGGCGATCGGTTTGACACGGTTTCGAACAAGCACATCCCATAACAGGTTCTGTATCGGTGGTCCAGTCTCCAAACACTCATTTAGGGAGGGGCTGTCTTCATTGGCCTTTGCCGAGGCGTCAAAAACGATCCGGACTTTCGTTGTTTCCGCGTTTTCACGAACGACAGGTTTGTGGGGAATATAAAACATAGGATATAGTATCATGTGGATGGGCAGTTCGCTCTTTGTGTCGTTGTCCTCTATGACCACTCCAGTTAGGTGATCATACTTCTTGATTATTTCTGTATACCGTGGGTTTGGAATCTTCAGTAAGACCCCCTTATCGACTTTGTTTAAAGTAGTTTGTAGCTCGAACTTTCCGTCCACACCCTTCACAGTCAAGTTATAGACGCTTATACGCTGAGTTGTCGAGCACATCATCATGTCTATACGCTTGTACTCGGTGCGAACAGGCTGCTTGTTGATTTGCTGCAGAAGTGCTGCTGCTGCGTACGAGCTTCCCGCCCTGGTATCAGGTAATGCTCTACACTGAACGCCCTCTACGAGAACCACAACCACAGGGTAAATCACAGTTCCCTCCCCCGTGGCTAACATCTTACGCTGGGAAGTTGGCTCATTATCACATACTGAAAAGTGGTGTTTCCTCTCACATTTCTGACATGAATACTGCTGCTCTGTGCTTCGCGCCAGTGCAGTTAAAGCAAAGTTTTTTCATAGATAAAAGCTTCTTTCTTTCTGTCACGCTTTTAACACGGTCGCAATTAATTGACTTGTGCTCGCTATCAAAATATACACATGAAACAGCTTTGCTTGACTCCTCTCTCGTTTGGTGAACTCTCTCTCTCTCTCTCTCTCTCTCTCTCTTGAATTGGCTTGCGTGCTGGATTAGTGTGCTCGGTAGAACTAGCTACCTTTCGATCTAATGCATTAACTGGGTTACGCTCGCACCACTTACGAAGGGCTTCTACTAAATGATGGAACTCCCATTCCTGCCAGTTATCATCTAATCTAACAAGATCTGCTCTTATAGCTGGCAGTTTGTCTAATGTTAATCTTACGTAACCGATCATTTCCTTTTGTTTTCCCATCGTTTCAAGCGCGTGAACGCTGGATCGTAAAAATCTTGAATTTTAGATGCAGAAGAACTGGCTATGGATGGTAATGACATAATACTCTGCATATGCGCATTGACAACTTCATTAGGCCTTCCGTACTTTGTTTTCAGTACGTTTTTTGCGCGCTCGTACCCCTCGATAGTAAAGGGAAGGCCATCTATGTACAGTCTTACGCTGGGTAAGAGCAGTTCTTTTAAATATGAGAACTTAGTAGTAGCACTAACCTCTGCTTTATCGATCTCGGTTTCAAACTGACTCCAAAATCGCATCCAGTCGAGATATGTTCCTTGGAAAGGCGTTATCACTAGTTTTGGTAGCTTTGCTTGGCCTGATAGTGCTGCGTTGGATGTTGATATCGCGTTTTCGGCTTTGTGTTTCTGTTCTAATTCAAACTGACGTTGTAACTTTGTCTCTTGGAGTTTGATTTCTTGATCAAAAAGACGCTTTTGCTTCTCTTTTTCGATGATACCAGTGACTTTCTCCTTTTATTTTTATTGCTTGTATCTGAAGTTTTGATTCCTGGATTTTGTTGAGCGTTTTTTCCAAAGCATCCGCTTGTCTTCCCATTCCTTTGACATCCTTTTCATCCAAAATGCGACCAGTATCCTCCGACATAAAGGCTAATAGCTTGAGTTTCCCGTTTATTTCTTTCTCTTTCTGGCGCGCTTGACAAATTAGTCGGCACGATATAGATAGATAGATCTTCGGTGTTTCCCATGTTGTTTAAAATTTTTAAAATACTCACTGCTGGAATTTGAAGGTTTAAATGCTATAAACGTTCTCTCACTACTAAATTCTCCCTCAACTACACACCCCCACGCTCTAAAGTCTCATCTTACATTGCTTACAATCATGTCAACTAATCATTAACAAAGTAACAAAACATCCGGTCGCGACAACGGTTCTATTTGCAGACATTCTGAAATTCCGCGCTACCGCGATTTCGCGGAAGTTCGCGGAATCTCTGAAGAATGGCGCAATTGTTTTCAAATTGCGGAATTTTGCTAGGGGCAAGCCTTATATTACAATTTGCTGTTAAGTACTTGTGTAAAACTTACTCAGATTAAAAATTTTCCCATTAGAAATGAGATATTTTGATACATAAATGGAAGCAAATGTCTTGAACATAGTAAAAACACCTTTTAATTGTGCTTCAGCTTTTTTCTTGGTTCTACAAACATATACTTACCAGAAATATAACTAAGTTCCTTGAAAACAATTACAAAAAGAAAATCAAATTTTTGACCTAATTAAATATAGTTCATGAGTTCTGCCTTTCGACAAGCCGCATGTTGATCAAATCAGTGTTTTAAAATAAAGATTTACGTGTGTTGCTTTCCTGAGCATGATGCAAGTGTTACTTTGCCGACTTGCTGCAAGTTTTATCTAAATAACGTTTATTCTGTCCCAAATCATAGAACTGGAAGGATCAATTCGTCGATAAAACTGGAAGAAAAGCGGCAAAAACGAAAACATAAAAGTCCAATCCCATCTTGCTGTTAATATTACTGCCAAAAGTGAGGGCCAGCCAACGGTATGCTTCAGGAGACTTTCATGGGGATGATGGTTTATTGAATTGTTTTGTTCGAAATGTAATGTAGTTGTTGACCATATTTGACAGTCCACTGTCGATGACCATTGAAAATCAAAGCGTCATTTAAAAGCAGTTCCGGTTGGCAAACATTCAAACCACCCGCGGAATTGGGCAGAAAATTTTTAGTTATGATATATTTTGTTTAACATATAGGCCAACCCTACAACCTTTTGAGTGACTATACGTTGAGAAATGAAACTGAATCCATATATATTAATACGCATTTTTTTAAAATTAGAATCCAGTTTATAAAAATCATGAGGCTCAGCTTTCGGAAATTTTAAAAATTTCTGTAGTTACTGCGCGTGCGTAAGTACCTACAATCCTGGACATAAAGATTTGGGACAACTGATCTTTTTCGTCGCGTTTTACGCAAGGTTTCAACTATTAACAAAATTTAAGGCTCCTGCAGTATCTCAAGTAATTAATTCCCCCCTCCCCCCCTCTACAATGTTGAAATAACTTTCTGCCACTTGGCAAATGTATTGATTTCAAAATTTTGCAACATTGAAAGGGGGAGAGGGGGGAGGATGATTGCTGTACTATTTTAACCCAAATTAATAAGGTGTCCCATACATTTTGTCCAGGATTGTCTGAAAAAATGTCAAACTTAAAAATTTCAAATTTAAAACCAAAAGTTTAAATAAATGACTTGATGTTGTTAAATTTAGCTACATTGTTGTATGATTTTGTAGATAGTTCATAAAAAGAGCATTTGGCGAAGACTTTTTATTACGAACAATGACTTCTCTCAAAGCAGTAAGGTTGGAATGTCTGCTTTAGAATAAGTTGAAGCAGAACTTCATAAAATACGAGCACGTACTCCTGACCTGAACCCAATAGAGAATATATTTGTTCAAATTAAGAAAAAAACTGGAACAAGAGGCCATTTTTTTGCAAATAGTGAACGAGTTGTATGATTGTTATAAGAAAAGAATTCTGCGGTCTTTTGAGACAATAGACAAAACTGTCATAGATTGTAGTATTTTAAGCATGTCCAAGCGCCTTAGTCAATTAATGAAATCAAAGGGTAACAGAACTAAAAATTAATTCAGAAGAAACTAAATAAAAAACTATATTTTACCTAACCAGTTGCTTGTAGCTAACGAAAACATGATATTTGCTAATAGTACGTGGCGTCGTCTATAGCGAATATTTGTTTACATAGATATTCCCTTTCATTAGTATATGTGCGCCAGTTTCTAATAAGGTTACAAAAACTAAAGCACTGCATACTGAGAGTGTTTTGTAAAATAAACCTCTTCTGAAAATATGAGAGCGATAAGCTAAACATTATTCCAGGGATCTAATAGAGATTTTACAGAGAATGTATGGCTAATTATGAAAGCTTTTGTCCCCAGCTGTTTTGATTATTTTGGAAGCGAGATATCTTTTTAGAAACTGCTTGCATACAGTCAAAAATTTAATCTGTTTGTTAGCTCGACAAGCTTTCTCAAGTTTTGGACTAAAATCGTACTCATCTTTGTTCGTTCGCTATCTATAGTTGTATGTTAATGAAGCAGATTGTAAACAATGACGTCAGCGAAGATTCGCCTAAAACACGCCACTCTGAACAGTTCTCCCCATCACAATTCAACTTAATGCACATCTATTTGTTTGTTTGTTGCATTGTTTTAGATAATATGGAATTAATACAATTATATAAAAGGATATTCAGCAAAACTGCATTAAAATGTTCCTAAAAAGTCGCATTTTCAACATTTCTCCACAAAACTTACAAAAATATGCTAAAAATGTTGTGATTAACTTTTATTTGATTTTTGTGGAGAAATGTGATATTTCGCATAATATTTTGAATTACTCAAATTTGGTATCCTTAAGGGAATGATTATACTTGTCTGACCTTGTATTTAAACCGTCTGTTACGAAAAAGAGAATTACCTTGTTGCGAAAGCAGTATTTTTATGGAGAAATGAAGGGAGAACTGAGAGATATTTATACTTATGAGATCAAGTTACGGCACTTGTCTTGAAAGCTTAATGAGCAGATTTACTATAGCGGCGTCAATCTCTATTATCAAGGATTACTCGAGTGAAGCAACAACTACATGGTACAAAGCTGATCTGATCTTCCATTGCATTTGTTTCCAAAAAGAAAAAAAAACCTCCAACGAACTCACATCATTTCGGAATTTGATTGATAGATATACGCCTCCTATAGCAAGTACAACTTGCGCATCAGCCGTTGCGAAGAAAAGCAAGGCTTCGTGAAATTCAATATCCTGCTTGCAGAAACTCTTTGGGACAGGTAAATGCACGATATCACCTCCAAAAAGCTGCAGCATATCTGTCTATGCAATCATTGTCGGGTTCAAACGAAAGTCGTTTAAAAGAACTAACTCGGCTATCTCAGAACCGGAAATTAATCTAGTGCGCGCCGACAAATAAAACTAGTCAAAGAGAATAAAGAAAATACGAAATCGACAGTATTGTATAAAATAAAAAGGATATAAGCAAATTATGAGAAAGCTAAATCACTGACGTGAAATATTTTGTAAATATTACAAGCTGTCATTTCTTTATCACGATTATCTTGCAACCTCGTGGACTGCCCTCCCTCCTCCAAATCACCAAGCGTAATAAATCTCTTATCTTAAAAATGTGCCCAAAATACCTTTCTTTACAAAATATCTACAAAATTATCCAAAAATTTAGCTAAATCTAACAACATCAAGCTATTTGTTTCAACCGTTTGCTTTGAATTTTGAAATTTGAAACTTTCACTTATTTTCAGACAATCCTGGACATAAAGATTTGGGACAACTGATCTTTTTCGTCGCGTTTTACGCAAGGTTTCAACTATTAACAAAATTTAAGGCTCCTGCAGTATCTCAAGTAATTAATTCCCCCCTCCCCCCC
>JANCMA020214211.1:0-13127 GCA_024336925.2 Zoanthus solanderi | reverse complement strand
AGTCCAATTTGATCATTGAATTGATCCAACGTATACCGGCGGAATTGTTGTCCCGTGGTTATTCATTTAAAAGTTCATTAAATTTTACCTACTGGTACATTTTATATAATCTACTTCCTGTCCTTCTGCCGGAGCATATATAGACAATATAACTGAACAAATGTGAACATAGATTTCCGTTAACACACAATCATGTTAAAAAATATTTGGGGCCGAAAAGCTCAAAACATCCACTCAAAACAGTGGATCAGATCACAACGTACTTTAGCTATAGGGTCCAGATCTACACTCAGTGCCATGGAGCGGCTATGGGCTCTCCGGTGTCTCTTATTGTTGCCAACCTTTACATGGAACAGTTTGAACAACGGGCAGTCGCAAAAGCACCAACCCCGCCATATCTGTAGTACAGATATGTGGATGACACCTTCGCACTAGTAAGCACTTCGGCCCAGGACGAGCTGACGGAACACCTGAATAGTATAGACAACCACATCAAGTTCACGACAGAACAACCCACTGGCGGAGAATTACCGTTCCTAGACACCAACGTCTGTTTACATGAGGATGGATCTACCACCATTAAAGTATACCGCAAGCCAACTCACACTGACCAATATCTTAACTTTAAGTCCAACCACCACCTGGAACACAAGGGGTCAGTAGTGAGGACGCTCTTGAACGGGGTGGAACAATTGGTCACCACCGAGGAAGACAAATCAATGGAACAGGACTACATTCGCACAGCACTCAAGGCGAACGACTACTCAGACTGAATTCTACAGGTCCCAGTTAAGCAACCTAGGCAACTATCAGCGGCAGAATCCACACCCAAGGCAAAGCAGAGTGTCTGTCTTCCATATGTCAAGGGCCTATCTGAAAAACTTGCCATCATTTTTCAAAACCACGGGGTGTCAACTTATCACAAACCAATCAACACCATCAGGTCTTTACTTGGTCCACCCGAAGGATAAGGTCCCAGACGACAATAAATGCGGTGTGGTATACAAGTTTACTTGCGCCACCTGCAAGGACACATTTGTGGGAGAGACTGGGAGATCTCTAGGCCAAGGATCACAGTTGTGCAACAAGACTCCCTTGACAGCAGTGGGTGAACACCGTCAACAATTCCATCATAACATCGAGACCAGTGCTGTGAAAGTGCTAGCTCGTGAACATCTATGGAGCCGCAAAATACGTGAATCCATCGAGAACCGCACCAAGCAACAGTCCTGAACCGGGACACTGGGTATAAGCTTCCTGCGATCTACAACCGTATACTTGAACAAGTTTCCCCCCCCCTGCCTATAGTCCACCAACTGTTATCACATAACCACTCTATGGGTGGTCATTATGCCTGAGGGTTTCGTCACAAGCACTGAAGAAACGGCCGAGATGGTTGCAAAAGCTTTGCTTTCACGTTTTCTTTGACCTTGAAAGATAACTCTATAATTTTAATTTAGTACTTAGTTTCAGACTCGGCTAAAAAATGAGACTTGTTTAAAAAAAAACAATGTGTACGTAACATATTGTTGCATATTTTTTAAGAGTCGTTGTTAGTGTGTGTGTTTTTGGTTGTAAGCGAACCGCCGCTGGTAATGTTATTCGGCAATGTCAGCCTGAAAACCATCATCAGCTGAAGAGGCCTTTGTATATTTTGTTCTCACGTTTTCACAAAGAAAGAAGTCCGATATTTGAGACACCCTCACGATTTTGCTTTCGAATTGTTAAAGAAAGATCTTTCCGAATAAAACAAAAACGAAAATTCTAATTTACTGAGCCCCAATCTGAATCCGTGTAGGGAACTGAGTTTTCAAAACTCACGTGATATTTTCAATTAGAAATTTAATTTCAGAATAAGTTTTTCTCTAAAGCCTGCCGCACACTGGTGAACTTGTAGCGCGCACTTGTTATTCGTAACAAGTTAGATCGACAAAATTTTCTAGTGTGCGGGGAAATTTTACGGTGTTTTCGTCACTCGTGACAGATAAGTGCGCGCTGGAAGTTCACCAGTGTGCGGCAGGCTTAAGAAAACAAATGCTATTTTGTTTTGGTTTAATTACTGGTATATTACCAATTTCACTTCTTTTCTATAGGCTGTATACACTATGTCATGCGTGGGTGGTCAAGCTTTACTTCAGTTGACGCAAGCCAATAGAAATAAAATGCAACAGAAGTTGTGTTTAACTACCATGATAACCAATTTAAAAACTCGGCTCTTTGATTTTGACCGACCATTGCACGCAATATCTACATTACAAATTACCCATTTAGAGAATTTCTTTAAGAATTACATACCTTATGTTTCATTTCGATTATTTTTCAAAGTCGAAGCTATATAATTACAAAAAGTTTTATAGTTTATACATATAAAGATGCCAATAAAAGGTTAAAAATTACAAATGATGTAAAGTTTTAGACAAAAGTTTTCACACTTTTATGTAAAATTATATCATTTGTAAGTTTTATAGTTGTTTGTCGTCACGATTTTAAAAGCTTCTGGTGTTTAATTGCTCAAAAACTAAGCACGTACCATTTATGTGTATAATAAACAACAACCATAAACTTAGCGAGACGTTTTTGTTTCCAAAACATATTTTTGTGTCAGATCTTTAACAAATACTTGATACATTCTGCAGTTTCCATTTTTTTTAAATCTAGTAACTTATTTTTTATTGTAACAGTTGAAAAGTTTTTAGAAGTTTCATTCTCTCTGGATACAAATCAGTGTACTTCTAACAGTTTTTATTGCAATGAAAATTTAAGGAAAGCAATTGAAGTAAGATGAAGACAAAGTATACAAACTCTTGAAATGCTTTGAGGTTTTCTAGCTCAAGGCATTGCGTGCTTCATTGATAAATTAACACAAGCAAATTAAAAACTTTTTTGATTTACGTTAACAATCGTTAAAGATTTTATTATTTTTATTTCTACTTGTTTACAATTCCAAGATAAACTGATCTACTTTTCTATATGTTACACAGTTCAAGACGTGTTATGTGCTTACCATAAGATAACAACCCGTTTTCTCCCTATTAAACATTGCTGTCAGTCCGGCTTTGCTTTGCATCCTCTAGAATTTATATCTTACATGCAGTCTTAAGGCTTCTGTTCAGAAAAAACCTCAGTAGCGAACAGTTTTCAGCTGTCACAGATCCATTTTTGATTTTTAACATTTTCAAAAACAAATTCAGGCAAAAATCATTAAGAGCTTTGCAACGTTTATGAAGCAATATACATTGTAACATGTATCACATTGGTACTCCAGATTCACTCCGTATGACCAATTGTCGAAAGTGGTATATTTTCATTATGCATACCGACCTTGGAACTTGTATTTGTTGCCCTGAAATCGCTTTTTCTACATTTGCTACTTATGATCACACGAAAATCTTTTGTTAGCAATATGTAAGTGATTGGGTTTATGGCAGCAATCACATGCGGCAAATGCAGCAAAACTGTATTTTGTATTCTAGAATCTCCCTTTCGACACTCCTCGCAATAGTAACCTCTAAGCAGAAAAATATAGTAAGTACTCCAGACCACTAACAAGGGAAATACTAACACAAAAATATTGCGCGTAATTTGAAACTGCCTTCTGCGAACTGAAATTTCTTCAAGAATATGAGCAGTGTGACGCAAATGTGTTAGCGCAATTTTTATAATCTTGCAATAGAAATACAACACTGCGCAAAGAGGAAAGAAAAAATTTCCAGCTGCAAGTAACATTAGAAATACCTCAGAATACTCTGGGATGGGCGCAAGCTGTAACCAGTTGAGCAGATACATACTTGTAGCATAGACCCATATGCCAACTATTACGAATATAGCCCGGCGGTGGGTGATTACAGAGTTATAACGCAGTGGCTCCGATATTGCGTAATAACGATCGAAGCTCACCACAACGAGACTTGCAGGCGATGCAGACATCCCCAGCGTTAAGAACGAAGTAACAATGTTCGAATATATTTTGTCTGGGATTTCAATTTCATGGAAGAATCTATAGGCTATGAGATATAAGATAAGTTGTAGGCTGAGAAAAAAATCGCTTACAGCTAAGTTGACTACAAAATAGTTAGTAACATTACGAAGTTTTCTTTTGAAAGAAAACATTAAGATAATAAATCCGTTGGTGAGCACTCCCACAACGATAATGGCTGAATAAAAACTAATTTCAAAATGAGGCCTTTCTTTAGTGTATGGCATGGCTTTGACTAAGGATAAACTGTCTTGTGTCAGATTTTCTGCTGCTTTAGTTTTTTTTATCAATGATGTCCACGAAAAGCGTTTCTCTCGTAAATTCAACGTATACAGTTGCGTTTGGTTTTAGTGTTTCAACAATAATTGAACGCAATAATTCTTAAGGGATCGTTTTGTTGACAAAAATCCACAACCTTAAACTGTGACTCTTGTTCCCAAACCAATCGCTTTCTTGGTTACGTTTTCTCAAGCGTTCATTTCTGTTAACCTTTACTAAAAGCCAACAGGGAAGACAAACTTTCTAGGAATAATTCCAGTGTCCATTTGGCAAGATGAGCAGAAATATTTTCTCTATTCATTGAATCGCGTAAACCAGTAAAGGAGTTCAAAGCAAGATAGCAGAGTCGGGAAATAACACTTGACTAGTCTTCGTTTTTGAAGCACAAACATGCTTGAAGTTTTTCAAGCCTTTTGCTTGAATTTGTCAAAACAACTTTCAATCTCCGTAGTTTGCTTTGACTATAAATAACCTCACTTGTCCTGAACTCAGCGTTTTACAAGGCGGCCTGGGTAATGAAATGTAAAACCTGTTCTTTCCCAGTTTAAAGTGCAGCTCTCAAAGAGTAATTACTGTGTGACGACAAATCAAATAATCAAAAAAAAATGTACTCGGTTCATCCGTTTCTTCTAATATATTATATTTCATTTCGGAAGACAGGAAATGATACATTTTTAATATTACTGAATGGACATGGCCTGAGCCGATACATGATTTTCTTTTTATTTGAGAAAGAGGAGAAAGAAGTTGTAACAACAGGAAAGTGCCGTTATAAGTTTCGAGATATCGTTCTATTCACTATATTAAAGCGGTTTACAAAAGCTTCTAAAAACTAAATTTGTAGATTACTGAAAAGCTAATTTAGTCTTCTGAACACCGTTCAGTTAAAGTTATAATATATTTTTAAAAGGTTTTCTGGCGGACTCTCGTGTTGAAAAAACAAAATAATGATAAAAGCGGCTTCCTAAAGATGTTTATTATTCCGAACTCAAACTCCGAGCTGTCACGGTTTTGTCTTCAAACCTTAGGGCATGCATTTAGTGTATGTAAATGATATTTTTTTCTTCGCTGTTAAGTCTTTTGACAAGCTAAATGTCCAATTTTCAGTTAGTTGAATGTTTTAAAATTCGGTTTTACAGTTTTATTTTGCAAAACGCGAACATGATTTTTTTTTGCAAGTGCCAAGTCTTATTATTTTTTGTTTTTAAATGAGTTTGCGTTTTCTAAGTAAAAAAAATTCTAATGATTTATAAAAAGTTGTTTGAGTTTGATTAAAGAGATTAAAATCCTTTTTTTTATCCTCCAGAAAACCAAAATTATAGAATTAATGAAAACATTCAAATCAGGTATGTCATGTTTCGGCTCAATAGCGACCGGAAAAAAAGCATTTATTGCACTAGCGGAAACAAAAAATACTTTTAGCAGAAAAAAAAAAGACCGCTTCATTTCGAGGTTTCTAAATCAAAATTTATTTTAATTTCTCAGAAGGACTAATATGAGATTAGTCACCGGAAGTAGTGACTTTTTTTTGTCTTAACAGCTGTGCAATTCAATTCACGGTTGAAAGAAGTATTTTCTTGTTTTGATTTATATCAAGAAAATGAATTATTTAATCGGCCATTTTACGGAAGTGGTCAAACATTTCGCTACTGATTTGTCAACATAGAACAAGAACAAGTCAGAGGTACTATCTTCCATACTTGAGAGAAGCCGACTCAGTCTCTAGCAATCATACGTGGCAATTGTACGTATTCGGTTTAAGATGTTATCACGATTATATCTTTAAAGCAAGTGAGTAATCAAACCAGCCAACAAATATTGCTGAAAAGCTAAGTTCAGTGGATATTATACAAGATGCGGTAAAACTGATAAACTCTGTAAGATGTCGCGTCTGGAACAATCCTTTAACCAGGGCTTTGAACTTGATTCGGCTAGAAGGATTACTTGGTCAGTTTTGAAGATAGAGTTACACTTCTAGCCAGGATAACTTTTTTCCATGAAAACACTTTGGCTAGCCTTGCTGAGTCAATTCGGTCCGTGATTCAATACACAGAGCATGCGCTACTGGTTGTTCTCGATGAGAAATGGGAGGAGAATCAAAAGCTAGTAACTATATGAAGTGGTGTTTAACTCCTGATATGAAAGAATATAAATCAGTTATATGTGAATGAAATGCCATCGACTTCAATGCGGAAAAACATGATAAGAAAGTGTTCTGGATAGACTCTAGTAGTCTTGAATACAGTCAAGGGAAACACTATGATATTACAGGTATCTCAAAAAATGTATAGACGAGCACTTATTGCGTGTTCTGCTACTTCAGAAATTACGTTTAATAAAATGATGATTTTTCCTACAAGATAAGATGACAGTGTGCAATAAATAGAATACTATAATATATGTCGATATTAGTTATTCTCTTCAGGGAAGACCTGGTAAACAGCTAAAGTGTCGTTAAAAGCAGTCTGAAAATGATGCAACAAATACAAGAAAAGTTTCTCGTGTTGTTGGATATCAACGTCGCGTTGGTCAGGTTGCCATAAGAAAGATCGAAACGATCAGTAGAAAACAGGGCGGAGAGAGGTTGGGCGAGGAAACCGGCGGTCCGCTCTTGCCGAATATATGATGCAGGAGTATGGCACATACGATTTCCGTAAAATTATTTTACCAACTCTTCATTCGCAGCTCATTGTGAAGGCTCCCTGTAAGCCCCAATATCAGGATTTATATATGTAAAAAAGTAATAAATACACTACAGCATATCCAATTTTTAGTGTGATATAGAGTGATATATAAGGGAGTTATGGAACCGATTTGCTTGCAGCTGATTGGTATTAACTGCCCTAAAAACAAAGATTATTGCCTTGTTACCTTACTGAGCCTGAGATTTTGTAGTACCATAAAGAAGAAAAGAAGAAATTTAGTGTTGAAAACGAAAAAATGGTCGAATTCAACTTTTGAATTGAGCCATGCGAAGAATCAGAGCGCACTTGTACCTAGTCCCTACTCCTGCATCACACATTCAGCAAGAACAGACCGCTCGTTTCCCAGCCAAACCTCTCTCCGCCCTGGTAGAAAGTGTAAGGCTGGTCCGTAAAATTTTTAGTCACTGTAAAAAATGAAAATTGTATCATTTGGATATTTTTCTTCATCCTCCTGTTAATTATATTTAGAACTATATACAGTAACTAAATAATGGAAAACGTTAACCTTTGTCTCGAGAACGACGCAGCATTAGCTCTTGCGCATCCATGTTGCTCTAAATGCTATTTACATTTGTGTTCAAATTTCAATTTTAACTTGACAAACTTTCCTTTTCAAGCCCAAAAGACCATTTTCGCATTTGTAGTTACCGGTTTTTACAATAACAGCCAAATCAATTTGTACAGTCTTAGCCTCTCTATGAAGTTAACTATTCCTAAATGCCAACGTAGTTTTACACTACTTACAACTGTGTGTATTGTTGGAGCTCTCTCGCTCTCTCGCGCGTATTTTTGAATATTTAACAACAAACCGAAACTAAGACTGCATAAAACGAATCTGCAGTTATTTAATTTCAATCAGCAGCAACTAGGAATTCAAAACTGGTCTGTTGATAATCAGGAGAATCTGCGATAGTCTTTTGGCGATTAGCCGATATATCAGAAAATCTGAGATGGTTGGCAAAAATTTCAACCCCGATCATCTGGGATTTTGCCGAATTGTAAAAACCAGGCTTTACGGACAGTTGTTTATATTTCAACAATCGATGCGAAAAATACATCTACCTTAATTGCCATAAAGGAATAATACTGCATACTCGGATATACAGCTTATACTTTTTACATTTCAAGAACAATTTTTACCTCTTCAGAAAATAAAGTATAACTAAGCCTCGGGCAAAAAGCTAACAAATAACTCCATTCTTTCTACAGGAATACATTTTGTAATATGACTACGAAATGTAAAGTGATTGAATACAATCACAGAAATTCGGTTGAAGTAAGGTAGCAAACTAGATAGCAGTTTTTAAAACTTATAAGCGGCACGACCTTGCGGTCGGGCACGGTTTACCGGGGAACGGAAAATTAAAAATAAAATAAAATATCATGCATTATATTGAAAATGTTTACACGGGCATACAATTTGATTGAAAAGAGATATACGGGAAGACTTGTCATTTTTTCAAATAAATATTTCGATCATACTCCAGCGACTATCTTCAATTAACATATATTGTAAATATTACTAATGATTCACCGATCCGTGTCATTAGAGACTTTAGGGACTTTAAGATACGAGGACGGCAACGGCGACGGAAACGGCAAGAACAATAGCCTTAATTAATGAAAACAAAAGTTGCACGTTGGAATGTAGCGTGTTGACCACCTGCTTACCGCCGTCTTCACTGATACTCCGGGGAAAGGGCTCTGTGGACAACGTGAACAATAATAACAATGCTAGTTTATTGCCACCTTTTGCAGACTTCATCTGAATTACAGCAAAGTTAGTAGAGTTGACTGGTTAGGAAACTTGTTGACTTTCTTTGTTATATGTTTTTGTTCTCCTTTTCCCTATTGAAATATGACGTTGACCGTGCACAAATAACAAAAGGCTTTGAGATGTAAATTAGCAGGCAACTTAATCTACACATATTTTACAGTCACAAAATTATTTAGTCGATTTGTTTTACCCTTTGCTACTCTGAACGTCAAACAACAAAATTTGACAATCTTTGTTTGCCTTCGAGGCTGAACCTTTTACCTTTTACTGTTCGAGAATCTTAAGCAAACCTGAAAGGGAAAATTTATCGATGATCTAAAACGGAAAAACTAAAGAAGAAATAATATTTTTCACAACTGCCGTCGTCTTTGCTCCCGTCCGCTTTTCTTAAAGAGGAATATAGCCTTATTTACTGAATACAATAGTTGCACGCTGGAATGCAGCAAACGGGCCACCTGCTCGCCATCGTCTTCATTGAGACGCCGCGGAAAGGGTTCTGTGGACAACGTGAACGTCAAACAACAAAATTTGACAATCTTTGTTTTCCTTCGAGGCTGAACCTTTTACCTTTTACTGTTCAAAAGCCTCATGCAAAGTTGCAACTAAAATTTTATCGTTGATCTAAAACGCAAAAAATATACGAGAAATAATATTTTTCACAACTGCCGTCGTCATTTCTTCCATCCCCGTTTCTTAAACTTCCTAATATTTATTAAAGATGGTTTCTGGAGTATGATCGAAATATTTATTTGAAAAAATGACAAGTCTTCCCGTATATCTCTTTTTAATCATGCATTATGCATGAACGCGTAGATCTTAAAGTGCACCTAATTTTTTTTCGCTAAAATAATAGAGTAAGTTGTGGAGTAATTTACCACAAAATATTTTTGTTTTGGTTACAACCTTGACTTTTTATGCACCGTTGAAGTCCAGTTTGTAATGATTCACGACCGCGCATAAAGAAGTCTGCGTCGGGTCTTGATATGACGTTAATTGGACGTCAGTTTCCTTCTCGGGTCTTCAAAATTTTACGTGTTTCAAAAAATTTTGCGGTATATCTTTACAACGCATCTAATCCGCCGGCCTATTTGTAAACTATTTCAAAGCTTTTCCTGAACAAGAAGAAAGCGAAATTTGAGTTCTTGATTTGACGTCAAATCACGCGTTTTTATTATAGCGAAAAAAGGATTTTGGTGTTAGGTGCACTTTTTAAAACTGAAATGGGCTGTAATTTTATCCTGTATATATATCTTAGTGCTCATAGCATTTACACTATAAATCCTGTATGGTCGAAAAAAGAGTAAAATGATAGCAAATCTTAAGAAAACCACGATATTTTTTATGTTTAGACATGTTTCGATGTGACTCACATCTTCGTCAGTTACAAGAACAAGAAAAAACGTTTAATTTATACTAGAATTCAATACATAATTAAATATATGAACATAAATCGCGTAACTAAAAATAAATGTTTATAGTGAGAGTGTTCAATTAAAATGTTTTACTTGAGAATTGAGATTGGGTTTATTCTAGGTAATGTCCATTGATTCCTTGAGTTTCAGTTGAAATGGAGTGGGGGTATAATCTATGATTTTGAAACAGCCATTAGAATAGGATTTACGGCAAAGAGGAGAGCTTTCTAAGTGCTTATAAATGTTATAGAATTTGTCAGAACCAAGAGAAGTGCTAGTTGACGCGAGTAGAAAAATGACGAATTGCTTCGCCAAAGTAGCTACACGTGAACGGAGACCTATCGGGAGAGGGTCTCTTAAAGTTGACAGTGTCCCATACATTCTCTTATAACTCCCCTAGACAAATAGTTAAAACATTAAAAAAGCAAATCAATACGACGTTAAAATTTTGAATACACAATATTTCGGTTGGCCATACCAACCTTCTTCAGGTGTACAAATGGATAAACGTTACCTGATCGTTATCTTTATTTGTACACCTGAAGAAGGTTGTTATGGCCAACCAAAATATAGGTCACTTTCACGTGAAGTCACAGATTTATTCAAGTAGCCTGCTTAAGCTGGCGGTTTTGTGGGAAAAAAAAGACTGGGAGAGGTTAGAAAAAGTCTTTATCTCTCTCTCCCCAACTTTTCGTCCTAAAAACAAGACCGCCAGCTACGCAGGCTACCGTGCTGGTGCCCCTCCAAGTCTGAAATTATGTTAACAATAAGCAAAGTCTATGTAGAAGCAAAGTCCCGCGCTCTTTCGGATATTTTGATTTATAGATGAAGATTTCCAAAGAAAAAGCTAAGAATCAGTCGGATGACGAATTGCGAGTTGTACCAGTGCTTTCTGATTATTCTAAAGCACTGGAAAGCCACGTAAGAGCGCGATTTTTACAGAAAATCTCCGCCATTGGCGTTGACCCGGCAAGCATTCCAAGTGACCAATTCAGCTCAGAGTGTTTGCCTCCAATCGAAGTTTCGGATTTGCTGACATACTTGGTGCTGGAGACAAGCTACTATACTAATCAACAATTTAAAGCTTACAAGAGTTTGGAGGCCTTCAACCAAATGGTTTCGGGTTTTGTGACCTCTGTCCAAGGGAAGATTATTGCCGGGAAGCATGTTGTTGTGGCCAAAGTGAAACACTCGCAGCGCATGAACGATCCCCTAGTGAACATCTGGCTAATAGCGGACACCGATGGGACCATTCTATCAGCGCATTGCTTAGGTTGTAAAGCTGGTGTTTCAGAGTCATGTACCCATGTTGCCAGCGTGCTACTTTACATCGAGGCCGTTACACGAAATTCAGGGAAAGTTGGCGTGCACCCAAGCTAAATGCACGTGGCTCTTACCAGCATATGTAAACGAGAAGCCTTATGCCAGGGTCAAAAACATTGCTTTTTCGTCCCCAAGGGATATTGCAGGAAATAGATATTATGTATTACCTAACACAGTCGTTTGTATTTGGGAAACGGTTGTGACTTAATAGTATACCCCAAAAGGAGGTGATCGAGAAGGCACTAGAATCGAATTCTCTTCCGAACAAACAGTTCTGGAAAAGAACGGTTGGTGACACCACAGGCAACCCAAGCTTAGTATTAGCTCATCGATTAAATCGCCTTTAAAATTATAGTGATTTGTATGGAGTATGAAATAAATAACGCTTTCGAGATTATTATACTTCTATTTTGAGCAATAGTAAGAAATAAAGTTTGTTTACCTCAATTGTTGTCTGCTTTTGTCTCACTTGTACGTTTAAGGACCATAAGAAGTCATTTAGCGGTGATTAGAAAATCGGTGGTTCTCCAGGTAAGAAAGAGAGAAAGGCTGGCGGGTCCAGATGATGATATGTCACACAAAAAGCTCGATACATTCTCTCCTAACTGCCGGATCGCCACAAAATCACGTCTTCCCATAGATTAATAAATACTCTAACCGGAAATTTTTATTTGGGCTTCAACAATCTAAGCTCGGAGAACAGGAGAGCTTGGTTTCTCGTTGAAAAAGAGAACACTGGATTTGTTGATGACCGTTCACGCCGTGTCCTGGCTACCATAGGTTTTTTTCTGTGGGCTTTGTAACCGCGCGATTATGACAAAACTAAAACATACTCGAGGAGGCACAGTGCAACGCAGCATATTTATACTTACTGTGCTTCCTCGAGTATGTTTTATTTTTGTTATAACCCCCAGAAAAACCTTTGGTAGCCAGGACATGGGGTGAACGGATATCTACAAATCCATTTCGCTCTTTCGACGAGAAAACGAGCTCTCCTGTTCTCCGAGCTTAGATTGTTGGAGCCCAGATGAAAGTTTCCGGTTAGAGTATTAATCGTTATCTGTGTTGATGGTAGTAGATGCTGCCGAAACAGGTCAAAATACACCAAAATACGAAGTGCATGAAGAGTGTCGTTATTGCTTTGAAATTGCTGTACATTTTTTTTTTTGCTATAATAGACCTTTTAAGTGTAGCATTATATTAAAGAAGCAAATGTTTGTCAAGTTCAAAAGAACTAATATCTATCTTTTTATGTTCGGGGTGTTTTGACAACAGAACCGGAAGGGAACTCTGAAAACCAAGATCTTGTGGCAAAGGAGCAACAGTGGTCAGGTAAGGAGCCATTTTAAGTTGAGAGAGCCTTGAAAAACTCTTTAAACATTTTGATTGATATACTAATAACAGTAATAAGCAGGAATGGTCATGAAGATAACGATAATGGTAATAACACAACTCGATAAACATGTCTCTTTAACTATACAACTGTACACCTAATATATGCACCTTTCTAATTAGTCTAGAAATTTTAACATTTTACTTTTTCTAGAGGCCTTAGCTAAATAAGTTCTTAACATGTTCTTAACCCTTTCAGTGCTAGTCAGTTATCAACAACCAACTTCTCCTTATATAACACATACAAAATATGACATTTGGTG
>JANCMA020214103.1:0-13128 GCA_024336925.2 Zoanthus solanderi | reverse complement strand
GACTAGTAAACCGAAGATGTGGGGTTCGATTCCCGCCAAGGGCTTAAAAATTGTTTTCTCTTCTTTCATTCTATACACATGCCGAACGCATTTAATATACTTTCATGTCATTTTATGAAACTAATAGTTTAGACTAATATTGTTGGAAAATTAAGGATTTCTTTAATATTGATAGAACCAAAGTCGATGCTGAAAGAAAGAATAAATATCTTTTAATCTTCCGAACGTAAATACGTATTTATCAAAGTCGATGCAAAACTAACAAAACCCTAGGATATAATAAAAAGTCAAAACAACGTATGTAAATTTTTTTTCGTAAACTACATTTCAAATTGCCAAAATATAACCAGCCTTCTTTAGGTTTGAATTTAAAATTGTTGCACACATAAATGAAATTTTAAAAATAATTTAAATAAATTGTTTTAGTTGAGACGATTATCAAGAAATACATGTCTCATTTGGTGTAATGTCCGTCACACAATTTTAAATTCAAATCTGAAGAAGGCTGATTTGGCCAGCTGAATATATAGTTTAACTAAAAAAACTTTACATACGTCGTGTTGACTTTTTCAGTCGTAAAGTAAACGAGCTACCGTCAACACGAGTTAAAACAGCTCCGACGTAATCAGTTAACATTATTGTGTGACAATTTCATTATTTTTAAAAAAACCCCAGGGAGAGCAATTAACTAATTGGTACAGTCACGGCTCACGCTGAGATGATTATAACTGAACTGCCTGATGTTAAAATTAATAAAGCTCCACAAGAGCTCCAAAATGTGAAACTTTGCAAGCAAAAAACTTGTCATTCCATTTGTCTCAAAAGGACCACTTGTTTTACTTCAAATTGAGACTTAGTATAGCTCATGATTTTCGGCAAAAAATACTTTAAAAAGTCATATCTCTGTAAATAATTGTTTGATTTCAATTCTATAAAAAGTATCGTACTCCTTGATTTTTTTTCTGATTGAAATAAGAGTGCTTTTTATTAAGCACGCTATGCAACTTAACATTTCATGTAAACTGCCTACTGTCAGGGAGAAGCCCTGGCGTTTTGACTAAACCGAAACAGCTGTGTAAAGCTGCTAACATTCAGCTTAGTAATACTCATTACCAACATGGCGGCCTTAGTGCCAATTTTAGTGGCTGCAAGAACGAACAAATATCCTATTTTGAGAATATTTCCCTGTCCGACATGTAATGTTTCTAGACTGAGCCGTACATAAACATGTTTAAGCTGTTACGGTTTAGTCAAAAGGCCAGGGCTTATGTAATTTCTTTATCAGGTTCTTCTTGTTAAGAAAAAAAGTACTTGTATTGGTAGTTGTGACCTTATATATTAAATTATTCACACAATATTAGTTATATGGCATACAATAGAGTGCAAAATAACATTAAAGCCGTAAAAATTGTGCAAAATAGAGCAAAGTTTATCATTTTGGTCAAGTAATACAGAATGCTGTATTTTATTTACAGAAACAAAAGTTTGAAGTATAGTACTTTATATTAATTAAGAACCTGTGTTCAGCAGTTCTGTGAAGCAGTCACATGTTTCAAAGTTTAAAAAACCACGATAGCGTGACTGCAGTCATTGTGATCAAGGTTGTAGTTAGAACCGAAAGCTTAACTTTGTTTGAAAAACAATTATGTACTGTGTTTTCTAAAGTTTAAATTGCATTTTAGATTAAGAACATACTTTGAAATTTCAGGCTGAAATGGTTTTTATGTTCAGTTGTTCAAAACCTCATAAGAGGCTTAGAGGCAGAAACTTCTCAAATGAAGAAATTATTGGGATCTTCACGCCTTTAGCCTCAACACTTCAGTAATCTGCTACGTTGCCAGCGTGGTGGTCCCTGATTGTCTAGTGGTTAGCGTGCATGACTAGAAAACAGGAAGACGTGAGTTCGAGTCCCGCTCAGTGCAATAGTTTCGGATGAATTTGTTGAAAAAATAAATCGCTACTCTTTGTTTGTAAACCGATTCTTTTCCAGCCTCAAAAAAACCTGTACTTCAGTTGTTCTCATGTGAAGGGTGCTTAAAATGAGAATTTCAGCTAGACAGGTTTTTAACGTTTAGACCTTGTTCTTATACGCGAGATTTTACTGTACAAGAAAAAAGATTTTGCCCTAATGCATTGCAACCTGAATTCAAGACTTTGTCATCGGTGGATATATAAATGTGAGTACGTAAAGATCAATTAAAAGACACTTTGATGCTTTTCGAACGCTTTCAAACATAACTGCACATTATCATCATGATCATCATGATCATCCTCTTTTCTTCTTCTTCTTCTTCTTCATCATCATCTTCTATTTCTTCTTCACCATCGTCATCATCATCATCTTCTTCTTCTTCTTCTTCTTCTTCTTCTTCTTCTTCTTCTTCTTCGAAATAAACTCATCTCCCTCTAGGTAAGGATTCTTATGATTTATAAACCAGCAAAAAACCTTTGAAAACCATTCTGTTGTCTCATTCTATTCTAACTGACTAGCATAAGAAAATCCGAACAGCTTTTTGACAGCAAGATGTATGAAAGTTCATCACACCTAAAGCTATAGATTCCTTTGTGGAGCTTATCATGCCGAGTTTTGAATTGAAACACCTTATAATTTTGTCTAATTATACTTTCACATTTTTCTGTTGTGTTCGAGGGTGGTTCGTTTATAACATGTCAGGTGATATGAGAAAAATTGATCACCGCTATTACTTTATCATTATAATTATATTTTACTATTTACAACCATGTAATTCATAACATCTTTATTAACTATAGTTCAAGTGTAATGCTTGTGGGATAAGGGATAAATAATAAAAACACATGTTGAGAGCACATACGTGCTAGTAGCTAACTTGAAGCCACTGAAATGGGCACTAAGGTCACGGTTGTGGGAATTACCCCTTAAATCTACCATAAATAATAGTGAGCTTCAACGTTTGCAGCCATAGACAGCTGGTTTGGCCTTTTTGGCCCATCAGCGTGTATGACATAGCTAACATATAAGTTCAGGTTCCCATAGAGAACAATAAGTAATAATGAAAGCTTTCAAATTTAGCAATCAGTAATATAAGGGGTTTTAGATTGCTTTTTCGAGTTGAAACCAGGTCTGTGAAAAACATTAAGCACGCAGTATGTGATGAGTTGGAGTAATCAGTCTGTGACTATCGTTAGAAACCTTTTTTAAAGGCTCAACAAATCCAATTACTGACAGCAAAATAAATGACAGCCGATATAATAAGGACAATAAGAAGATATAAAGATAATTTTAAAATATTAAAAAAAGAAGTTCGGGTGAAGATAAAGAAATCGTTTCTCATGAGTTTTACAAGACCGTCTAAGTTTGGGAGAAAAAAACGATGATTTCAGTGCTCATCATGTTTGTAAATTCGTTCGGTTTCAAGTTTTTAGGATTTGGTAACAAACTCTTAACAAAATTCTTTTCCATTCTCAAAAAGCATTTAAACCGCCATGCCGAGATTTAAAATGTTTAGCTCAGTAATGTTATCTAGTAACTTATTTGAGCTGTCTTTCAGAATAACATTCCACCAAATCAGTAAATAATAAGACTCATTTAAAAAAGCTAAAGTATTTGTATCCTTATAATCAGGGTGTGTTTACCTTCATTCCCGCCGTTCCAACTCTGCATTGAGTTCACAGTGTTTACATGACTCCGGAAAGAAAGTAAAGTCATTCTTGTTCGAGTTCGCACCGAGTTAATTCTCGTTCCAAATCGAAACTTTCAATCCAGTGCGAGATTCGATAGCGATATCATTTAAACGGAGATCGAAGTTTATTCTATTCGGTTTTGTTTTTCTTTGATTTTCTGCTGTCATTTTGCAGGCTCTCTGCTTGGTAAAGTTTCGTTCGAGTACGAGTTCGTTTGGAAACATTTTCATGGAAACAAGGCACCACATTTTGTTTTTATTCCGAATCGAACTCGATCCGGTATCATGTAAACACATCCTTAGACATTTAAAATTTTTATTTAGATGTAGATAACAATTTACTGATTTAAATCACTGAAAAAATTAAAATGACTCGAAGGTGTGCCGAAATATCCGGAAAAAAAACAAGATCTTTCATGCTTATAGCTAAGCTAAATCCTTTACAAGGATTTTGCTTATTTTAATGCCCCATGGAGCGGGCATTAATCTCGGGTTTGCGTAGTGTTAGCGTATGAGGGTCTTTAAGTCCCCCAAGACGGGACACTAATCCATCGCAGGTTAGCTCCCAGCAGACGCTAATAATCATTTACCGACCTCGGAAGGATGGAAAAGTTAGCTTTGGCGAAAACAAAAACGTTACATAAATGTTAAAATACCGGGGATCCCGCGAACCCGGGACTTCGTGGTCAGAAACCGGCTTGGCCGAAGGCAGAGATCTCACCAATTATCGGTGCCAACCACAGCGCCTAGGGTCTTATCATCGGCTTTCATATATTGTGAAATCTTTCAAGAAAAATATCTCAGTCGCTTTCGCAAATCTTAGCAGCCATCAAAGTGAGGCGGTGTTTCACGACCATTATCCTTTATTCACACAGCTTAACAAAACCGATCTCAATAAAATCATGACGCGATCTTAAAATAAAAGTTCTGTACTAAATGTGCATATATATATATATATACCTAATTTGTTTTTGCATGCTCTTCAAACCTGGATGAGTTTTTTTGGTCTCACCTTTCTTAAAAAGTGGTTCTTATAATTAGTAGCTCCAGACGGCGTATATTTGAGGATTCCATTTCACTTTAACCCTCGGTTGAATTCCTTTTGGACTCCAGAGGGAGTATATTTGAGAATTCCATTTCACTTTAACCCTCGGCTGAATTCATTTTGACTCCAGAGGGCGTACATTTGAGAATGCCATTTCAATTTGATACTTGGTTAAGAATTCTATTTCACTTTAACCCTCGGTTGAATTCCTTTCAGCTCTTTATCACATGCACTTTCGACTTTCATAGATTTGTGGAGTTTTTTCATGCAATGCGCTTGATAAGCTGATAACTTGAAGAGTTTTATCTGTGCTATACCCGTAGCATTCGCAATTAATCAATGAGACATGCTTCACAAGAGGCTTATATTTTTAAAAGCCACGGGCAAACTATAAGAATTGTTACCAAGACTGCACGTAAAAAGTATCCTTTAACTTTAAATTAAAGGCAAATTAATCTACCTATAAAGTATTTTATTAGTTTTGATAACAAATTTTAGACTGCCTTTATAAAAGATTATACAAAGTCTGAAGAGCTGAAGCAAAATATTTTTAATGAGGCTACTCTGAAAGCAATAAGGAAAGGTCATTTCACATGGTCTCATTAATCGGCGGTTTCGAGTTGTTTGGTTCTTATTTGGCAAGTACTTGATTGTTGAATTATAACACAAATAGCAAAGGGCGTAAGATGACACGGAAGATTAGATTAGGAACCACCAATGCAGTATATATAATGATTTTTGAAAACATACAGAACTGGTATAAGAAATTGCCACTCCAAAAGAGCGAAGCGAACAGGATATGTATGAGAGCTATTAAGTACAACTTTTTATGCGACATAGTTTCATATTCTCCAACTTTATGCATGGTTGCATTCCAGAAGCACAAACATACACTTCGTCTATATTTTAATGATTCCAAAAATCAAACTAAAAAATTAACCAAAACTTTTTTCACTGCTTCTTGTTGCTATTCCCTAGCTCAACATGAACATCTCAGTAACTTAATTTTATTTGGCATTCCATTTTAAGATTTCTTCTTATTACTGAGTGTAAGCCAGTTTCAAAAAACATTTCTTTAAACTTGTATCTTAAAGTATAAGGCTAGTTATAAAAGTCTGAGAAAAAGTGCCATGCGCATGCTCAGGATGAGTCCTTGAAGCCCTAAACAGCTCAGCTGTCCATGGCTACTAACATTCAGGCTCACAATTATTTTTGGTAGATTTCAGGACGGGGTAATGCCCGCTACCAACGCGGCTTCAGTGCCTCAAAGCCCATTTCAGTGGCTTCAAGTGAACTACTACTACTAGCGCATGAAGTGTGCTTTGTAAACTTGTGAATATCATTTAAGCCACATTCCACATGCATTACGTAAAAATTATCTTTTAAGGTAAAGGCAAATTAATCTACCTATAAAGCATTTTCTGAGTTTTGATAACGAATTCTAGACTACCTTTATAAAAGATTATACAAGTCTGAAGCGTTTTTAAGCAAAACATTTTTAATGAAACTACTCTGAAAGCAATAAGGAAAGGTCATTTCACATGGTCTCATTAATCGGGGGTTTCGAGTTGTTTGGTTCTTATTTGGCAAGATAAGGATCAGAAGTACTTGATTGTTGAATTATACCACAAATAGCAAAGGGCGTAAGATCAAGATGGCACGATGTCAAGATAGTCTTTTACCAATCATAGTCACATAAACGGAAGGTCAGATTAGGAATCACCAACACATATACTACTATCTATACATGTGATTATCATTTGAGCCACATCCCACATGCATGCATTACGTACTAGTATACATGTGTACTATCTATACTTGTGATCATCATTTAACCACATCCCACATGCATTACGTACCAGTACACTGTACTATCTATACATGTGATTATCATTTGAGCCACATCCCACATGCATTACGTACTAGTACACATGTACTATCTATTCTTGTGATCATCATTTAACCACATCCCATATGCATTAGGTACTAGTACACATGTATTATCTTTACGTGATGAATTATACTATCATTAAAGCTACTTCCTACAAGGACTTCGCTTTTACTTTTACTAGCTATAAGCAAATAATTTCATACATGAGCCATATTCGACACAGCTACAAATCCGAAGACCGAACTACAAGCTAAGGTAGGTGGCAAACCAGTTGTCCAGTGAACCACAAAAGACGAACCAAGACAAATGCAGACAACGATCAGAATGAGATTTGAACTTGATACAATGGTACATATACGTTCACTATTTACATTATGCATTGCTCACTGCTCGTAGTTTGAGCACTCTGGCGACTCCACAATGTGTAACCGTACAACGTGTGCCCAAGTTCACGAGCTGCTATAATGCCATTATGGTGGTAACCGGGAGAGCACATTGTATTCTTATGTAACATAACGATAAAAAATAAATTTGTCTACAAAAAAAGCGCGCCGTGTTACAATATAATAATCATATACGGATTCAGTTATTTGTTTTTTCGACATTCCGAGGGTCCGTCTAAATTTTCCAGGACTCAACTTTTAGACCACGTTTCGCCATCATTAAACTTAATATCTACATATTCAACAAACACGAAAGATATTCTGAGTCTGAGAAAGCAGTTTATAAAATCTTTGGTGTCGTAGCGAAACTGAAATCAACCGTATTCTAAGAACAAATTAATTTGAATTTCATTCAATGTAACCTCATTGTGCAACAGTAGATCTAGAAAAAAGGATCGCACGTACAATAAGCCGCAAAATGAATTCGCTATAAAAAACAGAAACTTGATCGAAGTTTTACATGGCTTCAAAGATTTTATAGGACAAACATTCTCGCCGCAACAAGTTAAAGAATTTCTATTTTTGCTGAACTTCAATATCATGCATTGACAAACATAGTGAACAGTAAAAACATTTATAGTACACGAAAATGCCAATTTCTATGCAGTTCAAACAGATATCGAGATTTAAAAAAATTACAGCAACTTAAAACAGAAAGTTAAAAGGGGAAATAAAACAAATTAACTGATGAACATTTTCAGTTAAAAATATTTTTCGTTTAATCTTTCTTAGGTCAAGAAGCAAAAATTATTAAAACTCAAAAATTATTAAAATTGTTTTTCCAGAATAGAAATCAGTACCGCCATTGACACAACCGCGACTTTTTGCGTCTTCTTGACAAGAGTCGTCTGTCGTATTTTGGCTTTGCTCATTTTAAATTGTGTTACTGAGTAATTCTATACACGTGAAATTTTTACTTAATAACAGAAAGTTGATCTTCGAATCAAAGATATAAAACATGTTCTCCGTGCCTTCATAGCCTGGTGAAAACCGAGGCAAACGTTTGGGAGAATTCGAGAGCAGGTCAGTGAAAACTCCAGCTAGACGCAGTAGAGAGTTTTCAACCGCTCGAAAATTCTCACAGCCTTTGCCGACGATTTAGCCAGGTTAAGAAGGCACGGAGATCAAGTTTTATTTCTTTTATTGAAAATCTTTTTATTAACAAAGAGAAAGATGATATACAAAGCGCGTATGTATATTGTTATATTTCTTTCATGAAACTGTAAATTCTCACAACTTGGAGACAGACATTCATATCGCTCACGTTATTTGCTACGAAAATACATTTATTGGCCAATCAAATTGCATGTACCATCCAAATTATTTTATAATTAGGGACCTTAAGCAACGAGGACGAGAACTTGAACGACGTCAGCTCAGAAAAATCACATTTCTGGTTTGCTCTTTACTTCTTTCTGCAGGTCAATAGAGTTTTGTTTCTTTTCCTTAAACTTTGTGAATTGAAAAACGATTAAATGTTTCTCCATGAATCTAAACAAATACTGAAAAAGTTTTTGCTGTTTCGTCCTCGTAGTCCCGACAACTCTAAAAAAGGTCTTTCCACGTTGTAATTTTAGCGAAAATTCCGTGTAGGTGCCCAGCTCGGTGCATTCCAACGTGCATTTATTGTATTTACTATTGTTTTTCGCGGTCGTCGTCGGCATTGCCGTCCTCACTGCTTAAGGTCCCTAATATCTACAAAGGAACTCTTCACCTTTCCAATATCAGTACCAATCGACATACTCATTTAGCTAAGACTAATACCATTCATTTTCTCTATACCTGTCTACTAATGGAGTGCAAGAAACTAATACGAGATGAACTTTGACAATATTTTGCTTTTTTTACCACATGTTATGAGTGAAGTGACGAAAACAAGTTATAAAAATAACAATTCTACGAGCTTTGCATCATCTCGCCATCTAACACGCTATAAATGGGAAATCTTAAATCGTCTTTCAAATAACAAAAAATTTACAAAAAAATGGTGTTTCCTCTTGAAAAATGTTATTCGTGATACAAAAAGCAATTCTCGATTGAAAGTATCTAGACGTTTATAAAACAAAACATTTCGCAATAAAAAAAAAGAACCAAAACTATCGTTTTTTTTTTCATGTTATTAGAACCACATTTGCAAATCAAACGTTTTCTCAGAACAATTTACATACCCGTGAAAAACTTTATGAAAAAGAAATGGAAAAAACCAAATGCGATCGATATCAATTAACAGTTACACTCGAGAAATAAATGGCGTTAGGCAGAATTCCCAGCAAAAAATGTTATTACGGATGAACTTTTGACATTGATCCAGCAAAAAACACTTTTATCAGTGTATCGCTTTTTGGATAAACATAAACAAAAAAAATGAAAATAAGCAAGTCTAATGCTCGTTGTCTCCTCATGTGTCTTTCATAAGTATAAAACATAAAAGGTATTTCGTTAACTTTTTCCTCGGCTTTTCATAATTTTCTTCCAGCTCGAAAGATGACAAATTTCGTGCCCGATTATAGAACGTGGTCAATGCAAATTTTCACTGACAAAATGAAAGCTTCGACGCAAAAACAAACCGTTGTGAACGCAAATTAAAGCAATTGCGAAACAGATATGTTATTACAGTAAGCTCGACGTTTAGGCTTCTTCTTGTTGCAATTATCAAGGATAAAAACTAACAATTATGCTAAGTCTAAACACCCTGGTGAAATAATCAACAAGTTAAATAAGTTATAGAAACCTTAACACAGAGAAACCTGAAAACAAACCGTTCCAGGCCTCAACGGGAGGCCTAAATCTAAACGTTTTTTGCAATATTGCTAAAATTATGTACAGAATTTGCACTGCGGTACAACTCAGCGTCAATATTGAAATAAAAGCTAAAATTAAAAGTACCTGATACAGAAAGAAAATTATTGATGAGCACTGGATGCTCAGTTGTCATAAAACACAAAGATCTTTAGTACAATTTATAAAAGCTTAATAGACAAATTCACCCAAGGAACTTTCAGTTTAATAATAAAAATTCACATTCACTTTCTATACGACTGTACTCACCAATATCTCCTAAAAGAAAATCACTGATCTTTGAATGACTCTTACCTTGGACTGGAAGTATTACTTAAGACTACAATTGCTATTTATGTCCAAGAGGTTATAAGAAAACAGAAAATCACAAAATCTATTCACCTTGGAGTTGAAGTCTTTATTTTTGGCAGAATTTGACTGGTTTTGTTGGTTATGTTGCTCGTCCTTGGCTTGGTCAGAGCGGAACACATTCCGTAGAGCGGTGGCCATGCGTTTGGCTGTTCCAGAGAGGGCGTAAATCTGATGGCCTGGTGATGAACGTTTACTTTTAGACACAGATGAAGTTTCTGCTCTCTGTTTCAATACGAGACTCATCTTCGTGGCATAGCCTTGGTTGGCTGGTGAGAAAAAGCAACAATATTGAAACAGGAAATGATGTAACTATTCTCAAGCCATTCTTTTCAGGCAGCAACTTGAACCAACAAATAGTTTATATCATATGTGCTGCATCTGTATAAAGCTGAAGGCAAGTGAATGACTAAAATAGCTTTCGTTTAAATTAAACGAGAGTTTGTTGTTAATATTGCAACTTCCCAGATCGGATCCGTCTTAAATCACTTATAAACTCCACTTTTAGGAACAATATCATTTTTCAAAAAAGTCAAAAAAAGAAATAGAGGATATTATACGGCCGCGCTGGGATAAAAATTTTATCTTCGAGTGCTGAAAGTATCTCTTACGAGCGAGCGAAGTTCTGTTTATTTCATGGGTAGTAGTGATGAAATTTCCACATTTTGTGAATGAAATTTCAAAATTAGAAGATGCCGCGCGCCTGAGCGGGAAGCTTTCTTGTACTATTGGCCAATCATGTTAGTAACCATGGCGATATTAATATCCTTACACGTGAAAGATAAAAATAGTATCTTAACTGCGCGCGCGATGAAGTTATGATTTTTAGTAAAAGGAAAAATCCTGGTATTTCATCAGTATCTAAATAATAAATAGGGGATATTACATGGCTGTGCGGAGATACGGATTTTATCTTAGATTGTTGATAATATCTCTACGAGTGAGCGAAGCGAAACGAGTGAGAGATGTTTTCAACACAAGGAGATTAAGTCCGTATCTCCGAGCGGCCATGTAATTTTCTTTTTATTATATGAAGTCTTCACAGTCAAGCGAAATTAGATAAAAAGTAAAAATTATAAGCATAAGTATTTACTCTTCCTGACTTCAAAAAAATGAAGGTAAATAATGATTACTAAACTTGCTGAAACAATGAACAAGGCTGTAATAATTATTCATATATCTTTTATATTTTTTCTAAAAACCGTGTTAGTTCTCTATCAGTAACATCCACGAATCTGGAAGGCATTTCTGTGTGTTTTTTTTTTTCATTTTACAACGTTAACTATAGGTATGAACAGCTTTTTTAAATTTTTCGCTCGGATCAAAAATAACAAACGACTCAAAGCAACGCGCTCGCGGACCATCGAAAACCGCGCGAAAATGCTAAAAGCTGATTGGTTCAAAAATAATATCACACATGTGTTGATAAAAATTGTATCGACACAAAAAGAGTCGGGATATCATTTTTCTCATCTTGCTACCATTCGGTATACAACTGTATTTCATATAATAAAAAGTTTTAACGTCTATTAGAGATTCAGTTCTATGATAGATCAAAATCAGTCTTACACTGGGGAAACGTTATCGTTATAGATCGACCTTAGGTGGTTTCCAGATGATACAGTCAAACGGATCTACCTCATTGAACAATAAAAGTGGTGGAGTAAAGCTTGAAAATAGGCCGTAAAACCGCAGGATCAGAGAAAGATAACTTGTAGCATGTATATCGGTCCGCCATGCATTCACTGAGTTTATGTCTCAAGTTTGAAGTAATTAGAGTATTAGAGTTTGAAACGATCACAAAACAGTAAATGAATTGAGAGATAAAAAATCGATTTCACTGTTCATCACAGGTCCAACAGACTGAAGAAAAAGTAATTATCTCTTTTCTCAACTACAAGAACCGCTCAAGTACGTATTTGATTTTACAGTATAGAGAGGGCTCTACACGCGCACTGACTGGTCAAAAACCCATGTTTTATCAGAGTATAAAACACAGGAAAAGCGTGTTTTATTGTTTTTCGGTGTGTAGAATCTATATCATAAAGCAACTGATGAAGCCTAAGCCGTGTATTAGACTGTGATAAATCAATCCAGTCATGTGAGAACACTCGAGAAATGTAGAGAACACTCACCTGCGGCTCGTATTTTCTACATTCTCCTTGCGTTCTAAAATGCTCGTCGTGTTTTGTCAAAGTCTAATACACGGCTTAGGCCTCTTTAAATATAAACTATATATAATAGAATAGAATAGAATAGAATAGAATAGAATAGAATAGAATAGAATAGAATAGAATAGAACTCTTATCTGTCCAACCTATACAAAAACAGAACGTATAAAGGATTTCATTGGTAAATGGGATAAACAGCTTGTACTGAGTTTTTATGCCCGATGCTAGCAACAGTGATGATGTTGATGAGCTTCTTACGGGCTGAAAAATATATTTTCTGGCATTTCTGATTATTGATTATTTTAGACGATCGCAAGGTGAATACAGATATGAAATAATAGTCTAACACGTCGGGGGATTGCGGTCAGCGGACGCCATACACTTACGCAATGCACGACAGCAATCAGTAAAACTTTCCGCGAAAATAGCGTGTGCGTTATCTCTTTGTATTCTACATCTAAAATCTCGGTGAAAATTTTGTTTCAAGAATTTAGTGGTGATTTAGACGTTGCGACTAAAAATATAGATTTATAGTCATCAGTTTTGGTTGGGCTGTTGGAAAGGCTCGTGGCGTTCTTAAATGATCCACGTTTCGGAGTGAATTCACTCCTGAAGGACTACAGTTCGAAAAGCCAGTCTAGAATAACTTCATACCAAGGCAAATAACTTAAGGAGGCATTACGGTTAAACGCCACTTTTTGACGGCTTTTAGCGTTACTTTTGATGATATCACCGTCCATACTTTGAAATTTTGAAAATCCTCAATTAC